>JAJKFI010000032.1:8252949-8326647 GCA_029204185.1 Lerista edwardsae
AATAATAATAATAATAATAATAATAATAATAATAATAATAATAATAACAACGTTAAATGGCTCCCTGTCCCAAAAGGGCTCACAATCTTTAAAAAATGCAGAACATCACCAGCAACAGCCACTAGAAAAGACAGTGTGCAGGGTTGAAGAGGGGCAATTACTCTCCCCCTGCTAAATATAAGAGGAACACCACTTGAAAAAGTGCCTCTTGCCCAGTTAGCAGGGGAATGGCCTGTTTCCGGTTGTTCTGGTGGGTCATGACCCACCAGTTTGAGAACTACTGTTCTAGGTGAATAGTACCTCTATTCTGATATAGCGTGATGTTTGCATGCAACTGATGGTAATGGCATAAACATTGTGACCAGCTTGACCACCCTCGCAGCTTACCCTAGAGCAGTGATTCTCAAGCTTTTTAGCACTAGGACCCACTTTTTAGAATGACAATCCGTCCAGGACCTACCAGAAGTGATGTCCTGGCCAGAAGTGCCATCATTGTGATGCCAGAGCATGCTGCTTTCCTGAGATTTCAGCAATAAGTTGGGTTATTTCTCAGCCATTTTCCAATGGCAGAGTGAATCAGAAAGAAAAAAAAAGCCTATTTACAACTTTGACACAAGCAAAACAATCACACAGCCCTTCCCCTTTCCAGTGTCTCATCTTCCCTTATTTTCAATATGGCTGCTCCAGGTGCTTTGCTAGAAATTGGCTCACGACCCACTAGTAGGTCCTGACCCCCAGTCTGAGAACCACTGCCCTAGAGCCTTGTTTAAAAGTTCAGTTGATCAGACATTTGAAGTTTGTATCTCCTAGAATTGCCATAATAATATACAGTACATCTTGTATTCTAGCCATTGCATTAAAAATGTTGGGGCTGGTAAGTTCATCAGCCAGCAAGGTTCACTAATGGACCTAGTTTGCAATTTAAACGCCTGTCTTTTCATGCATAGAGGTCCCGATGGTAGATCGCCATTATTGTATCGTTGTGACAACGTCTATTTGACCAATTCAGAATCTTACTAGAGAATACCTCTTTAAAGCAGACATCATGTCTGCTGTGTAATTGTCCAGGATGTAAAAAAATGTGCAGGTTTGTACATTTTAATTAAGCAAGACATGTTTGGTTTATGACTTGTGTGCAGCAGCAATGCCAGAAATGTCTTGTTTACTGCAGATTTAAATTAGGTTATGTGGGGAACTTGTTGAACTTTGGGAGGTTCATTAAGAGTCTGACTCATCTTCACCTTTATTTCAGCTTGCAGCTGTCTGTGATGTTTTTGTGGAAAACTACATCCCTGGGAAATTGGCTGAAATGGGCTTAGGGTATGAAGACATTAACAAGATTGCTCCTCATATTGTTTACTGTTCAATAACAGGTATTTTAACTTGCGTTATGGATCAATGATAAAGTATTCAGTAAGGTTTTTTGTTTCATCTGGTATTGTGAAGACAAGGCACTATTATTTAAAATTTAAGAAGTCCACTATTGTTTTTCATTCTCATTCAGATTGTGAAAACTGAACTAGTAAACAAATAGTGCAAAAGCCTTAATACTTTTTCCCCTCTTGGTTCTCTGCCAAGGCTGCTGTCTGGTGGTGGTTCTTCTAACGTTAATTTTGCTATCATTGTCTTGCTTGATGCAAGCATGCAAAATGTATTTGACTTTGACACTATCATGTATGACACATCAGTCATACATGATAGTGTCACGATTTGTAGAATTCATGTTGCCATATGAGAAACCTAGTTCATACAAACTGGGGCTCCCATCCAAGTGTTCTAGGGGTACTGCTAGACATGCAACCTGCATTCACTTAGGCATCATTTATGAGAACTGCTATTTCTATGCGAGAACTGTTTGCAAAACTGCTGTGATTCATGTTATCACAGCAGCCTGAGAAGAGGTTCCATAATCATGTAAATGACAACATTTGGATGTTGGACATGACAACAGCATGGATACCTGTTGTTGGAAATGGTGCCCTTGTTTGAGTGCAGTCAGTTTGCAAAAACCTGGATGGCTGCAGTGCTCTTGAGGTGTTTGTATCAGAGTCTGAGTTTATTGGCCATTCCCCCTATCCCAATTTTAATGTAAGTGGTCACTTGCTTGACTGGGGCAGACTCTCGAGTCACTGGAATGTTATTGAAAACTCAGTGAAATAATGCAGATAGGCCAAAGGAACTTTTAGTTTTTAATGGCGAAATCGTTCTAATTGCCAACTACCAAAAATAGTAGTTCTTCAAGAAAGCATGCTATTAGGAACTAGAGTATCTTCTTTAGCCTAGATGCTTTAAGTACCTGTTTAACTTTAGATGCAACTTTTGCTGACCCATATGAAGTTCCAGGCAACTAGTCTTAAGTGCATTTAACTGTTTTCCTTTTCTTCCTCTTCTGGCTCTTTCAGGCTCAGTAGATCCTCAATGAACCTGGTATGGGCCTTGTTTATCTTAATAAAGCACGATAACATCAGAGTGCTATATAAGCACTGCATCAAATGAACCAAGTCAGGACAGTGCTCTTTGTTTCTATCTGACCCACTGATTTTCTGGTTCGTGTGTGTTACATGCAATGTTTCTTTTAACTCTGTGATGTGTCTGGCATTTCACTTATAACTTCTGTTCTGGACTGCTTGTCGCCTTACGGAACTTGTGCCAGGCTATCTGTCTATGAAAAAAGAAAAATGTTCTTCGCAATAGTAGATCTTCCCTGGCACACATCTTCTGGTCTGGACATTTTCCCATTCATATATACAGTTGTTGTTGCATGTCTGTTGTTCATTGCTCCAGCTTTGAAGGTTTCTCATCTTGGGCAGTCAGTGTGACTCTGGGATGTGTATGGAGGGAGAACAGTTGGTGCCGAAAAGTCTAGTCCTGCTGCTGCTTCAGTGCCTCAAAGGTTGTGGTTATCCCAAGAGACTGTGCCAGCACAAATGATTCTTTTTATTAGGAGGACAGAATTCCCCATGTAATGCTGAGTGAACTTTTGTAACTCTTTGGCATGTAAGGAACTACAAACACATCATAAGCCATATTTTCAGCTGTTTGTCTGCAGCGCAGCCTGACTTTTTGTTTGAGAAACTCCCTTGGAGTAAGGTAGGGTGATTATGGGAAGACTGATATTATGGGAAGAAGTACAGGTGTACAGAAGTACCTTGTTGACTTGTATGCTCCCTGAGGCATCTGGTGGGCTAATGTGCGATACAGGAAGCTGGATTAGATGTGCCTTTGGCCTGATCCAGCAGGGCTCTTTTTATGTTCTTAGGTGTCATCATTCCATTCCAGGCCCCCCCAGATATGGAAACTGTGGGTAAAACGGGACCGTCTATAAATATAGTAGCAGTCACCTGCACCCTTTGTTACCTTTGTTCTTCTGCAGTAGGGATTGAAGCATGGGTGTTACTTGCTTTTAACAGGGGAACATTCTTGATTAACTGAAGACCATGACATGCAGGCAATTAGCCTGCATGCCACAGGGAGAATTGCCGAACATTAACATGAAACAGGACAGTTCCTGCTTCCTGTTAACATTTTATTTGGTTAGTCTCCCTCTAGCATGCTTGCTTCCTGCCTGCATGTCGCTGTTCCTCTGCAAGAGTGTTCCTATGTTAAAAGCAAGAAATATCTATGCTTCAATCCCTACTGCAGAAAAACAAGGGTACGATAATGGGTGCTATAACCCAACTACAGGATATGTGATCCCCAGGGGTCTTCGCAGCCAGCAGTCTGCCATCCCAGCATGCCTCATGCCAAGTGTTCAGCACAGATGTGGCTGGCTGCAAAGACCCCGGGGGCTGTAGTTGGGGTCTTTCAGAGCTTCCCTGGCAGAATGTAAAGTGCCATTCACACTGGGGAAGGAGCAGGTGGGCACTGGATCTGGCCTGTGGGCCAGAGCCCGCTGCTATAGAGAATTCAGATGATATTGCCAAATGTATTCAGTATTTCAGTATTTTCCCTGTTGAACTCATGTAGTTTTAAAGACCTGGTTTGAGGTGATTTATATGACTTCCACTGCACTTATAACACCATTCTTTCAAATGTGAACTGGCAACCTGCTATGAGCATTTTGGAGAAGTGGCCTATGACATGAGTGGTGAAGGCTGCCTTTATGCATTGCTTGCCCTGTATTTCTTGGTTGCCTCCGTTACTTGTTATGCATCTACTGATGCCTTTCAAAGAGGTTAAAATTGTGCAAAATTGGACGTACAGGAGGGGATGGAGGGGACTAGATCCAGCCTCTTACCCCATTTCTTGCCAAACAGCTGTTTGGCAGAATGTTGATCTGCATTGGCGGCTTCCATGTCTGCAATTACGTATCCACAAAACGATCCCTTCCCCATTACTTTCCAACGACTGTTGCTTTTTCTAAATTAAAAATAATTTCCTTATTGCACTAAAGCGCAAATGTGCAAATAAAAAACAACCAAATGCTAAAATCTGTTTTGCTCAGGATTGCCATTGTTGGCACTCACTTTTCCCTAGGCTCTGCTGATTGGCATTAGAGGATTAAAATAGGAAGATAGCACTGTATCAAGTGCTTGATAGAACTCCAGTGACAGTTGTACTGTTAGCAGATTGTGAAAGAACAATGTATCAACAATTCCAAAGTGTCTTTGTATTGACCATTTAAAAAGTCACTTTAGGCTTCTTTCAAAAGACTGATGATTCAAACACTTAAAATAGGTTTAAATAGGTTTAATTTAACCATATTATATTTGTTTAATTAACAGCCCTTAGATCCTCATTTCCCACTTGGTGGTGATCAGTAAAGGTGCACTGCTACTATGTTGTTCTACCACATCTTTCTTTCTAGGCCAGGGTTTTCCAAACTACGGTCCAGGGACCACATCCAGCCTGCCACAAAATTTTATCTGGCCCACAGTAGTTTAAGTTATTTGACGTTTTTACCCATTACCTATCATTTCTCAGTTTAAGCACAGCATCGTTTCTTTGTAAATGTCACATTTTCCTTTTGTTCTGAATCATATTGTGCTGATTACAAAAAAAAGATCCAAATTAAACATATTCATTCATTTATAAAATAGATTTTTTTCCAGCTCATGACATTTTGTAAAATATGATATGGCCCTCCTACTGAAAAGTCTGGAGACCCTTGTTCTAGGCCAGTTAGGAGGGGCAATGGACAGGATAGCAACATTAAATTTTGGAAGTCAGAGGGAGACTAAGAGGATGATAGGTGGAGATGAGAGCAGAGGGGGTGCCATGGGAGGTGGGTGGGAGGAAGACTGAGTGGAAGTCCACTGAGGGTTGGGGGACTTAGCCAGAGCACCTCTTCCAAAGCCAGCGGGAGTTACCCCCTCAAGGGTCCCTAGCCTAATCTATTGTTCAAACTGTGCAGGCCTGAGATGCAAAATAAAATTGGTGGAAGCACTGTCATGACCCAGAGTCAGATTCCAACGCACCTCTTGAAGACCTCTGCAGTTCTGCTTCCATTGCAATTTTGCAGCATTGTAAGCACATTTATTTGAATGTAAACCAATTACACCGATTTTTAGTATAATTTTCTAGAATTAGAGCTACAGCTTAGGTCTTGGTTGGGGCACAACGAAGTTGTGGAATTGTTCATTAGCCTCCATTTGCTCTGGAAGAGTTAAACTGGTGGATTCTTGACAACTTATAAGGTAATCAGAATTTCAGAATATCGTAATTGGATGCGAAAATACTGTAACTCATATGAGGTAACCCAAACATGAACTCCTTTTGGAATTTTTGATTAGCAAATGCTTAAATTTCTTATCTAAACACAGTTGATTGAATCTACATGGCCTCTTGGACTGGTGATTGCTCTGGTGCTAGAATAGCTCTGCTCCTTCCCATCATTCCTATTATTTTTGAGAATGCTCTTAGAGCTCTGTCTGCCTGTTCTTGCTCACAGGTTGGCTCGCTTAGTGAAGAGAGTAAGCTTAGAAGCAATGTTAGTTTAATACATGCTGATAGCTAAGTGGTTGAGGTTGGCTCAAGTTTATTTTGCTGTCCGGTCAAAGTAAAACACAGATGGTCACAGTACAGAGGAATGAACTTTTGTTGGTGTTTGGCATGGTCTGGTTTAATTAGAGCAGTGGTTTCCAACCTTCTTTTGGGATGCTACCCCCTTAAGGAGGGTAGCTACCTGATCAGGAACCTGGCACACCAGGTTTCACCGCTACTGCCACTACCAACAAACACACAAGTAAAAAACCTATTATTTTAACTTACATGCATTCCGCGGTGGCAAAACCTAGAAATGCCATTCTAATGGCACTATGGGTCCCTGATCAGGTTGCTATCCTCTTTAAGGGGGTAGCATTCCAAAAAGAAGGTTGGGAACATCTGCCCTTAGTGGGGTGTGACCCCAGGTTGGAAACTTTGAAGTAGAGACTAATTAGACAAGAAAAGCAGATCCATTTATCAAAAATAGGGAGCAACCTTCAGAGGGATAACTTCAAATAATTATGTGCCTAATGTCCCTAATGGTGGGACTGGACAGTATTGTATTTACCATGCTAAATTTTTGTGAGTGACCTTGAACTTTTACTGGAGAGGTGGGATATACACCTCTTATAGTACAACACCAGGTTACTGGGGGCCCTGGGACAAAATCCACACAAGACCCTCATGTCACTCATACCTGTTTCCTTGTGGTGAATTGGACACTATCATTGCCACCAGAACTGATTGTTCAGGGGTCAGTCCAGCTGGCTAGTGTCTGAATTGGTCAGGAATACAGAGGTGGTTAATCCCTCGTTGGGGTTTCATTTAATGTTGGGGCCCTCCTGGGAATTATCCTCAGCAACTCCACACTCTCACAGCCCTGGATTTGGCTTACCGTGAAATCACCTCTGCAGTGGACTGCATACACTAGACAGAGGTAGCAGCCAGCCACAAGCTAACTATGAGTGTAGTGTTCTACAAAAATAGATCTACTGAGCCAGTATCACTTTGTAACAAAGGGTGTTACGTGTGAGTCAGGAATTCTCACCTCAGCTCAAACCCCTTAAGCATGCTTAGGCAAGCAACTCTTTTCTCAGTTAAAGCTATGTCTCTTCCTCCTTCTTGCATGCTGTGAGGAGAGTAGTATTCCTCTATGTTACAGTGTTGTAAGCTTACTTGAAATATAATATAAATGGTAGGGAGTATTCTTTAATAAAATCATACTGGTGGTAGGCCCATTTCTCAAAAATGTCCTCATTTGTCTAGTTTAGTGGGTCCCAACATTTACTCAAATGTAAGGGAACCACTGAATGTGTGCAGGGGCTGGTAAGGGGGATGGCTAGTTCGTGGTGACAGCAACAGCGGCACTTCTGGGTTCATGCTGCCACCACATAAGAAAAAAAGGGGGGGCTTGAGACTTAGAGCACATTCCTAAACTGGAGTTGGGCCGGCATAAGCTAAGCCAGCAAAGTTTGGCCAGCACAAGGGCCACCATAAAGCATGTTTGGTCTACTCTCAGAGTCAGAAAGGATGGCTCATGTCTGTGTGCTGGCCTCTCTGATTCCGAGAGTGAACATATTTTACGGTGGCCCTTGTGCCGGTCAAACTTTGCTGGCTAGGTTTATGCCGGCCTAACTCAATTTAGGATTGTGCCCTTAATCAGTGGCTGGGTTTTGTGACATCTGAAGAGTTAAGTCCCTAAACCTTTTTTTTTTTTTTGGTAGAGCATGAAGCAGTGAAGTGCTGGCTAGTCACTACCAACTAGCCACTCCCCTTAAGGAGGCAAAGAGTGGATGAGTTCATCCACTAGTGCTAGAGAACTGGGTTTTTCCCCCTTCTATCATGCTAGGGCCATGTTCATTTTTCAGGTTCTAGCTGCTCATCATGCTAGTAATTTTTCCAGCGAGCTTGGGGCTAGAAAATATGGCCACCTCCATTTAGTAATGTTATTCTGTTGCTCTGCTCTGAGGAAACAACTTGGACAGCCATCTTGCACAGCGAATAGGGGAGACAGTGGAGGAGGTGTTTTGAACGGACAAAAGGAGCCATCAATTCTTGAGACTTTTAAGCATTTAATGCTTTTAAGCATTATACAAATGTTAATAATGTTACAGGAGTTGTTTTTCTTATTGTGGTTACTTTTGTTGTTCTCTGTAAGCTGCCTTGGGCATTTGCCTTGGCATGGGAAAGGCGGGGTATAAATTCTTCAAATAAAAATAAATAATAAGGCAATGATTACACATCGCAGAACACCCTGAAGTATGTTGGCTACCATTTCCTTTAATGAATAGTGTTTCTAGCATGCTAGCTGGAAGCATGCTAGCGACTTGACTTCCAGCTATTTTCAACCCGAAAACGAATGCAGTCAGTGTTTCCCGTTGCTCCGGTGTGTGTGTGTCAGATCCCCTGGTTGGGAATAACTGGTCTAGTAGGTTTCAGTATTGTGGTCTGCCGAAACTGAGCAATATGTACAAGCCCATATGTTACTATTTCTAGCTCTCTGGGCTTAAAATACCTTTGCACAGCCCTTTTATTCAAAGCTCCATAACACTTCTGGTAAGTTTTCAGCAACCAAGTTGCCCCAGGAGTCAAAGGCTGCACACACCTTTTCCAAGACCTCCAGTGTTGTTGATGCTAGGTATACTACATGCCCAGCTTTTAATTGGCTTTTAAGCTTCAGGTGTTGTAGTCCCACCTAAATGGTTAAACCCAGTTGTGAGGTAGATGTCAAGAGTCAATTTTTTTCATTGGCTGAAGCACTCCCACCCAAGTCAACTCTGGAGATATCAATTGCCTTCACTTGCTAGCACATCTATTTAAAAACCAACCTATTCTCCAAACCCTAGCACTAGACTACATTTTTTTTTCAAAGGGTGAGCATGAAACTGAACAGCCCAACCCTGTTGGACACAGCCTTGTCAAGATGAAACATAATCCTGAAATAGAACCCTCAATAAATTGAAACAACAAGACTATCCTGGCAAAAGGCAAAAAGTAGATTTACAACCCAATCCTAAGCATGTTATTCGAAAATAAATCACGCAATCTTGTTGAAGTTCCAACCAAGCATTGTCTCTTAGTTGCTAATTGTACTTGAAAAGAGATGATATAGGAAGATAGGTTTCGTGGGTGGTCTCTTGCAAAGTCATGGTTCAGCTCAGCACTGGCTAAATAAAAGTTCATGTTTTTTGTCATTGCAGCCTCCCATATAGAGGGAAGGGTTAATTGTTACCTTCAAAATCTTCACTACCTTCTCACCCTTCCTCCTTTGTCAAGCACAATTGGAGCTTCTCAACAAGTTCAGCTCCTCAACTCTGCCCCTTCAATTAACATAGATTGTCTCCATTTAAAAACAGACAAGCAAAAGGTTCAGCCTTACCCTCAATTATTTTAAGGCAAAATTCTTATACTAATTGTTCCTGTAACCATGTTTTGATTTTTGTTTGTTGAGGGCAGAAACTGCACAGAATTAAAGGAAAATAAATTGGAAATAAACAAGAAAATAAAGAACTGGTGCAGTATTATGCCTAAGAGCCGGAGCTGCAAATCAGGGCTTTTTTAGTTTGAATCTCACCTCTGCCATGAATTCTCACAAGAGGGCATTACACGATACTCTCCCTATCAACCTCAGTTCCCCAGCTGCAGAAACAGCCTGCTTCTATATGGGTGATAAGTGCTGGCTGTGCGTTGAACCCTCAGAAATGCTAAATGTTATGACACCACTGACATTGTGAGAAACCACTAATTTACAAGATGGATTTCATCATTTAAATAAGTATCCTTATATCTATTTAAAGTCCACAGTTTGAGGAATTCAATGATAATAAACAGTGGAAAAGTGATTGTGTATTGCTCTGCATTGTGCAGAAATAATACATCTGAGAGCCGCATGATGCAGAAAACTTGTTTATCTGGATGAATTTTAGGGTATGTCATTTTTGTTCTTTAAATAAACATGGTGTAGTCTGTTTTTCACTGCAAGCATGCAAAGATGGTATGGGAATTGGAAGTTGAATGAACTCTAAATCAGACCCTGCTGCTTTTGTTCCTTGTATTGATTTGCTCCTTTTCAGTGGTAAATGAAACTGTACATCTGGTAATGTATATTGGCAGAGAGCGATAACCAACATTTCTGATCTGCTAAGGAGCTAAATTATTTGGCATGCAGCAGTGGATTTTAATATGGACAATATTTTCCAGGAACCAAATATGCTTTGATATTTCTGATGATAAGCCGAATTGGTTTCTGATACACGTATGCCTGTAATGACTTGAAAAGCAGTTGAGATGTATTTTTGTAGCTTTTATTGTGCATTTCAGGAGTTCCAAAATTAAGACGTTTATTTGCTGGCCAAGGGTCGAGAACAGTTTTTATTAAAGTATTCAAAATAATAACTGGTCATGTTATCGTTTATTATAAGGAAAGATGAAAGGAAATGTCTTTTATGGCAAGGAACAAGCCAGTTGGCCTAACCTTGTTTTATCTATTACTCAACATATATGCAGTGAAACCCTCCAATGCTTTTGGGGATTGTAACTTACCCAAAGAGGTACTAAAAATACCTGTATCCAAGAATACCTGTATTCTGTATCCAAAGGTGAGTACGGGGCAAAATTGTTCTGAGGTCCTTCAACCCCCAATTCTTAATCCATTTTTTATGGGAGGGATTCACCGGTTAAAAAAAAAAAAGCATATCAAAGATACTTGGGGCCCAAAATTCCCAAAATACATACTGAAAAAACAACAACTGTGAATAAATATAGCTGCATTTTATGGATGCTGCAACTAAGATGATGATCTTTCAGTATTTGCTTTTTTCCCGTTTTGCACTTCCAAGAGGTAGTGAATTTTACAGATTAACAGCCCAATCCTATTCAAGGCCTGTGCTGGCGGAACATGTGTTCCACTGTTGCAGGCGCAAGCTGTCGCAAAAGTGACATAAACCACTTTACGGCAGTGCAGGGGCCAGCGTGTTGGAGGGAAGGCTGGAGCCTTCCCCATCATGGAGTGATGGAAGTCCATCGGAGCAGGTAAGCCCTGCACAGGGGATGGAACACAGCAGGAGAAAGGGGAATGGGGAGGAGATGTGGCGTAGGATGGATGGATTGGGCCCAGAGGGGGAGTTCAGCCGTAAAAAATGCAGATGCAAGTCTAAGGGGCCTGGGGAAAGGGGGGGGCTGAATCTGGCCTGTGTTAGCCAGGCTGATTCCACCCCCTCCCCGGGCCTTTCCACCCACTGTCTGCCCTTTTCCCACCCCGATCCACCCATCCCTTCACCCTTATATCCCTTCACCCTTATTTGCCCCCCGCCCCGTGCCAGCCTCACCTTCCCGACAAAGATCCAGGAATAGGTGCAGGGAGATCAGCACATGTTCTCACGCTGGCCTCCCGACTCTGGAGTAGGCACAGATATTTGCAACAATCCCTGGCTGGTGCAAGTGACTTGCGTCGGCCAAATAACATTTGTGCTCTTGCTTATATTACAAGGCTGAAGCCTGGCATTCAAAATATTGCCAGTATAAAGGCCATGTTCGAACTAAATCTCATTTCTATAAGCTTTGCCATAGGTCATCTTGCTAGATAATTTGGTTCGTGTTTGTTGTACAGTATGTATACGTAAATATTCAGGACATGCAACACCTTATTTTGTATTTGTTAACATGTGACTGGCATTTTCTAGAAATAAAGAATTGCTTGATTTAAAGTTTGGGTTCTTTCTCATAATACACCATTGCTTGTGTTCCTTTGCTTGCTTGCTTGCTTGTCTGTTTAAAATAAATATTTCATTAACATGAAAGAATAATGTAGCTGTTAATCATGGATAATGCTAATAGTTGGCAGAACAGTTCTAACGGTGTTTCTTATTAATTTGCCATTAAGGAAGGAAGAGCCAGATTTCTGGATTAAGTGTATGGTAATAACCATTGCCTCTTTGAGAAATACCTGAATCAAAAATCATGTGTGTGTTTTTAGAATATCACAGAGACTTGGGACAGTTTTATAAAGGAACATGTTTCGCTTAGGTAGCAAGTATAAAATTCACATATATTGTGTCAGTTTTGAAGGGCATGTGTATTTATTACTTGCTAGCTGACCTTTTACAGAAGTGATAACTAACAAAGGATCATACCCTATGTTTTGCTTATTTTCCATTGAGCAAATAACATGCACGAGCTGTTCACATTTGATGGATCATACATGTGCTTGGCACTCAAGCACACAAAGCAACAAAGCTAGTTTCAATAGAAATTTGTCCAAGAGATCTTTCCTGTAGTTGTCCTTAGAATACTATGGTATATTTCTTAGTACTACGTTCTGCTGATTTAGCTTGATTTCACATGCTTTGTGACCTCATCCACCTTGTTTTTTTTTTCTATATGTTCATTTCACCTGTATGTTTTTCCTATATATTTTTATTTATTTTTAACTCACACAAAAAAGAAAATAAAATTTGAACATATAGAATTACCCATAAATTAGCAGAAGCATAGAGTACTATGTCATTTTTGTAAAAACCGAGCGTCCACTCCAGTCTTCGTAATGCAAAAGAAGTCTCGTTCAGCCGTTCTTGAGAAAACATGTCTCCCTTTGCCTATTAGTCCTCTAATCTCCTCTTGTTAGTTGTAATTGCTTTTTATTCTTTAAATCCACTAGCCATTATATCATTTTTTTTCTTTCTCCTGCAAAAAAAACGAAGTGGCTTCCAATGATTTAGAAATGTATTTATTGACTTCTCCTTAATTAAAATCTTAAGTTTGTTCATTTCTGCTTCATCCACCAAACTTCAACCAATCATATTTCTGTAAAGTTCCAGTGTTGTGCAAATAGTATTCTTGCTGCTACTGTCATTCAACAATATGTTTTTGTACAATGAGTGATTAGACTACGGCATGGGTGCCACCGGTGGCATTGACAATGGAAGACCGTGACGGAGAGGAGCCTAGTTCTAGCTATAGAGTTTGGCTATATGCTTGCCTCTCCCTCATTATGCTGCTTTCTGTCCCTTAATTCAGAACAGTAGAGGCAAACCATCCCTGTTCATGGGAGACTGCATATGTATTACAGAGTGCTGCAAATGTAACATCTAAGGCTTTGGAATTCAAATTATGAATATTGATATTTTTGCCAAACTAATAGTATGGACATTGTTTTTCTTTTATATGGAAAAACACAATTTTGCCCAAGAATTCAATTATTTCTGTCTGGGAAGTGTTTTAACAGTCTCATCGTATGCATGGTATTCTAATTGTATGCATTGTTGTTCAGGAAAGCACACATTTCAAAACTGGAAGCTATGCTTTAAATTGGCCTTTTCAAGAGTTATTTCAATTATGATTTTAATCAATCTTCCTTGCTTGGTTTATGGCACAGTTGTCAAAAGGCTGTCTACCATTTTTCTCTGCTTTATGTTTTAAGTAGGTTTTTCTTCTTCTTCACTGTTTTCAGGCTATGGTCAAACTGGTCCAAAGTCTAAGCGAGCGGGCTATGACTCCGTTGCAGCTGCTGTTTCTGGCCTCTTGCATATTACAGGACCTGAGGTATGCCACTACAATTAACAAAGTATTGATGTGATGTGATGATGTGATGCCACTGTCAATATCCCTCCTAGATTATGCAAGAAAACAAGTAGAAATGGACGCGTGTTGGTGATTCACAATGTATAGAATCAAAATGTCAATTTTTTTTTCCTTCTAGGAAGGTGAGCCTGTTAGGCCAGGAGTAGCTATGACTGATCTTGCCACAGGACTGTATGCATATGGAGCAATTATGGCTGCACTTTTTCATAGATATAAAACTGGGAAGGGAATGCACGTGGATTGCAATTTGTTGTCATCTCAGGTAAGGACTTATTTAATGTCTTGGAATGTAAATCCTGAGCATATAATCCAGTTGATGTGTGTAAGTGTTGCATATTTGATGACTTCAAAGAAAAATGAAAATAACAGCCTCTCGTATATTACATTAGAGGATATTTACAATGTGAAACATAGTGCAATACGATTGAGAGTTTCTGTCAGCATTTCCTATGCACCAGTAGAAGGGGGCAGCAGGACGTGGCATATGATTGGAAACAGGAGAGACAAACACCATGATAGTCAGGGATACTGAGATCCCAGAGATAGCAGGAGCCAATGCTATTGTTAGGATTTTTCCAAACTTATTCTCTAATGTGATGCTTTTGGAGAATAATTATAAGGCCCTGTTGATACTATGAACACCAGAATGCTTAAATCTCACCTATCAAACCAATCCTGAAGCACCAGAAAAAAGTAGGTTTTCAAAATAAATGATTTAGGTTGTCTAGATTTAAGTGATTTTCGTGTTGTACTAAACTAGGCTAGCAAAGACTGTGTTTCAAAGTGAATAGCAATATAAAAGAGGTAGGACAATCTGAGGGTAGGGCATAGGTTATCACAACCCCAAGGTGCCTTTTAGAAGCTACTGATATGTTAATTTGGGTAGATAATTTTTAATGGAAAGGAAGGTAAGGAATGATAGGAGCCATGATTCTCATTAAGAGGAAGGGTTACAACCTAGAGGGTTGATAAGATGCTCCATGTGTAAAAGCAGGAGATTCGGAGGGAAGCAAAAAGCAGGCCTGGTCCAGTTTTGGGACTGTTTGGTTTGAACTCACTTCTCCAGTTTTCTATGCCATCTCTAAAGGAAATGAGTTGGTTGGGACGGGAAGGTTTATAATGAGGAAGTTTATTTTACCCTTGGGTCTAAATGGGCTATATTTGTCTTACCAGCATTGCACAGTTGTTGGCTTTCTTTGCCAGACCACAATTGTTGTCACTTGCAAGATAGTGCTGTCTTACTCCCTCACGTGAACTTCCCTTTCCTGCGCTGGGGTCTGAAGGGGAAGAGGGAGTTGTCGGTCAAGCATGATGGATTACCTCCCCTGCATTGAGAACGATACCACCAAAGCTGTAGTGCTCTCAGTCTATCATTGTTAGTCTATAAAATTTGTTTCAGTGACCTAAAAGGCAGAGAGAAAAATCAAGAATGAAGTACAGTATTCAAATTTTGGAAGCTGCCCTGAGCCAATAAACACAGGGTGGAGTAAAAACATCCAAGCACCTTAAAGACTAGCTAATTTTTATTTTATTTTATTTTTTTGGCACAAGCATTTGTGGACTAAGGGCCCAATCTTATCCAACCTTCCAGCACTGATGAAGCTATGCCACTGGGGTGTGTGCTGCATCCTGTGATGGGGGAGCAGCCACAGAGGTCTCCTCAAAGTAAGGGAACATTTGTTTCCTCACCCAGGGCTGCATTGTGGTTGCATCATGTTGGAAGGTTGGACAGAATTGGGCCCTAAGTCCACTTCATCAAATACATGATGACAGTGGAGTAAGAAAGTTCTAAATAAACTGTCTCACTTTTTCTGGAATTTCTGGATTATTCAGCTGGAATGTTAATAATACTATAAACATTATAGATGCGTATAAGAAACTGAAAGTATTTAAATAAATGTGAGATTGTTGGACAAAATCATCTGTGTGAAAGCTGTAAAGTTTAACGTTTCATTTGATTACCTTTTGAGTTACTTGCAGTCAGTCACTGTATTTCATTATTTGTCCATACATCCTAAATGTTAAAGGTTACTCATAAGTGCACAAAAGCATCATTGCTTGAATCCAGCTATCATTTTAAAATGACCTAAAATTGATGTATATATAATAAAGAATAAATCCTTCTTTGGGGGAGCTGAAGGTTTCCTAAAAATTGAGAGTGATTGTTCTGTAAGATCCTAATTCTGTAGATGTACCAAATTAGATGATGGTCAAATAGTTCGTATCCTCTTACTAACCACAGGGGCTATGCTTTATCCATAAGAAATGAACTGAAGAACTTGCTTCAGTAAGGTTGATCCTAAATTAATGGATGAGGTTTCCAGTGTGCACAAGCATTCCATAGTCCTTGACTATAAACTTTTAACTCTCAACATAAAATTCTTTTGAACCTTTTCCCACTTACATGATTTATAATTGTCAAATTCCCACTTACATGATTTATAACTCCAGTCCTTTTAGCGTCAGCATCTAAATAGTTTTCTTTAGATGATAGTAAATAAGAAGGAAGTGGTTTCTGGACTTGTTTTCGATTATGAAACTGATCTATGTCTTCTGTTGTGGCCTGAAAATATCTCTTGGAAGTTTTTAATATCATTCCTGCATTTAATTACAACCAGTTGAGGAATAAACAAATAGAAAAAAAAGAGACTCCAGCAATTCCAGATTTTGACAGCAAGTTAATTTTTTTAACTTACAGCCCAATCCTAACTGGGCCTGGTGTCGGTGGAACGAATGTTCCACTGATGCTGATTGCTGTAAAGCTGTAAAAAAGGTGCTCCAGCAGCACAGAGTTGTGAGCTGGCAGGAAAGCAGGAGCCTTCCCATGCCGGTGGGTCCCCAGCCACCTGTCAAGAAAGGTAAGGTGGAGGAGGTGGGGGAGGGCAGAAAAGGAGTGAGGAGGTGGAGGAATGGGGCAGGGAGGCTGTGGGAGTGGGTGGATCCAGCGCAATGGCGTACGTCAGATCCTTTTCTGCAGCCTCCTGTTCTTCAGCCTCCTTGTTCCCTTTCTCTCTTTGGATTTGTGCTAGTGAAATCACTAGTGCAGGTCTGAAGAGAGCCATTGTGAGGTAAGAGGCTTACACAAGCATAAGGGGATTCAAATCTTCTTGCTGAAGCCTCCCAATCCACACCCCGCTGAATACAGTGTGCCCATTTTTGACATGGCTGCACCAGTGGTGGTGGTGGGGTGGTGGTGGTGAGGATAGGATCTAGCTGTTAGTCTAGTGAAGCATTATATTTCCATAAAATTCAGATTTTTAATTACTTGTTTTTTAAAATGCTACAAACTGTGATTTTGATTTAGAGAACCACGTAATTAACCACGTGTGCCAGTTGGATGCTTTTATTATCATTTTCAAACAACAGATTTCCCCCCATTAGCCCAACCGCTGTTTGTTAGGGGCTATTTGTAATGCAGTCCAGGCGGATGCTGTTCTCTGAGGAAAAACAATCACAAGACATTCATGTTGTGCACCTGTCCTTGGTATGCCTGTCCTTGGCATGCATTACTTGTATTGAGCAGTAATTGGTCAGGAAATTCTCTGCTTCTGATGACTAAATATTGAGTTTATACAATTGAAAATAGACAGTATAGGAAGGCTTCCCTGGCCTGCAAAATGCCTTTTAAAGGCATATAAATGGCACTTCCATTTTTAATGAAAAACCAGAAATTGTGTTTTTTCTTTGAAGAGTCATTCTGAGGCCTGCAGAAGCAGATGCGCACAGCCTCTGCAGGGCTCAGAAGAGCCTCTGGAGGCAAGGCAAGCTCAAAATCCAAAGTGACGTTTAGATGCCTTTAAAAGGCATTCTGAGGGCCAGGGAAGACTTACAGTCCTGTCCATTTTTAACTCTATAAACTCAATATTCAGTCATTAAACGCAGAAAGTTGTCTGACCAGTTACCAGATTGACAAGCTCTGTGGCTTTGGGGACCTGCAGATACTGGAATCTGTGGGTCCCAAACCCGCAGCTAACGTAGGCTGGCTGTATATTCTTTTAATTATACAGAAACTCTGAGAAATTCTAACAGTTTAGAGCTGTCAGTTGTTTCAGTGCAAACATTATAGATTCCTGTGCAGTATATTCTATACAGTATAGAATTCCTAGTTATGGTAAATTTTTCTAAATAATTTGCCATTATTTGTCATATAGTCTTACTAGTTTAACAAACATCACACAAACAAATTTTCCACACTGTTTTCTAGCTTACTTAAATACACTGTGGCCTACAAACAAAATCTATGCATGCTATAAAGGTAAAAGGTAAAGGTTTCCCCACGACCGAATGGTCTAGTCGTGACCGACTGTAGGGGGCGGTGCTCATCTCTGTTTCAAAGCCTGTAGAGCCGACGTTTCGTCCGAGGACAAGCTTCCGTGGTCATGTGGCTAGCATGACTCTACGCCGTAGCGCACGGAACGCCGTTCCCTTCCCACCGAAGTGGTCCCTATTCATCTACTTGCATTTAGGTGCTTTCGAACTGCTAGGTTGGCAGGAGCCAACATATATATGCTATACATACAGACAAGTTATACATGCTCAACATTCATAGGAAACACATGTATAAACATTCCAGTCTGTGTGCATATATGACTGCAAGTGTAACCACAGACATTACTCTTTGCAGTTGATTCACGTAATGCATATAAATGTTGATTCTGTTCTTTACACTTCTACCCACTTGCATACAGTACATTTTCTAATTTACAGGCAACACCATTTCCTCTCTCCATCACCATCTTACTGTTTCTCCTTCCTTGTGTAGGGTACAGCATTTCTATCACCTATTGTATTGTCAAACTGTATTTAGGATAACTGTCCTAAGTAGAGTGACCAGATGTAAAGGAAGAATTAGCTCAAATATGTTTTAATAATTGTGTAGGGGGGGGGAATCTGACTGAATGCAGCTTATCATGCAGTGGTGAGGAAAGAACAGATCTGTTGAGATTTCCATTTTTTTTGCAGCTGTGAAAAGAATTTCAATTTACGTGAGCAATATCATTTTATAGATTTAGTTTGAACAAAGACAGGTAATGAAAATTGCCAATGGAAAGCATCAGCTACAAACCAAACTGAAGGACAATAGTGTAGCTGAAGAGGAGTGATCATCAGATGTTCTTGCATCTTCTATTTTTCACTTTTAGAGCACAATCCTAACCTGGAGTTAAGACAGGCACAGTTAGGCCAGCAAAGTTTGGCTGGCATAAGGGCCATCACAAAGTGCATTTGGACTACTCTTGGAGTCAGGGAGGATGGTGCACGTTTCTGAATCCAAGAGTGGTCCAAACATATTTTACAATGAGCCTTGTGCCAGCCAAAACCTGCTGGCCTAACTGTACCGGTCTAACTCCAGGCTAGGATTGCGCCCTTAATATGCAAAGTGCTCTGCAATGGTGATTGTCCTCCCTGCTGTTCCTGTTCTGCTGATGGGAAAAAGTACTGGATGAATAACTTCCTCTAGGGCTTCCTGTGAGTCCCAACCGTGGATACCCGGCTGACTTGTTCCCGAGGCCAACTGAAAAAGTCACTTCAAGCAGCAGACTGGCAGGGGACGCCCACTTCTGCTCCCCCCACTTGCCTCTACTGATCCCTATTGATCCCATTCCTTTTACTCCCTGGATTGGAAAAGGAAGAAGGGGAAAAAGTGAAGTACGGACAAAAGGAAAGTGGTGGTTTAGAGTGTTGGAGCAGAGGCTGGCACATCACCAGGTGGAGGGCAGCATTTAACATGCTGCCTCCTGTGCCATTTGGGCTGGCCCTGCTTGGATCACTTTGACCCTTAATCCCACCCACCCCATTCAAATTCAATACTATGTCTGCTAGAAGTTACAGCCTCCTAGAACTCAGTTTAACCTTCTTTTTCTCCATTTTTATGTCTTAAATCAAGCAAGATGCAATGATGATTCAGATTTGTTGAATTCAGTTGAAAGACATAGAAGAAACGTCAAGGGTTCTTATTCAATAATATTCTTTCAGCTGAAGTACATACTGGCAAGAATGCATCTGAAAATACAAATTCAGAATGAGTTTGAAAAATAATTTTTGTCCTTTGCTGCTGAAGTTTGGAAAGACTTCACTGAAAAAAATCACTGGATCTATTTTGACTTTGGATGCAGAGAAGGTTAATATTAATTCAAGGATTTCCCAAATCAAACAGAATTTTAAATGACATTTTTCTTTGAGCTGTGCTGTCTTTGACATCTGCATGATTGAGCCTGCATTTGTACTGAAGACAACACAAAGTGTTCAAAGGCATGTGAAATAGGTGGGTGAACAGTGGGTGTTCATCAGCACTGTGAAGATGTAAAACTAAATCTCTTACTTTAAACAACATGTTCTGTTTCAAATACTACTCACCTCCTGAGATTTGTTTTTGTATGTTACCCCATATTTCAATATGACAAAAGGACTTAATAATAGGCAACTTTCAAGTGTCTCTTTAACTTTGTTGTTCATTCCGCCAACACAATGTAGGACTGCCTTGTACTTCCTTGATCTCTCCATTTCTCTCTGTAGTGCGAAGCAAGAGCTTGTAGCCTTTTAGACTGGTGTAGACAGTTGAAAAGAAGCATGTCTTCAGAAATTCTTTTGAAATATTTATCTTAAAAAGCATTCTGTTAAAGCAAAGGCTCATTCCTGTTTAGTGAAGCTTCATTTTCTCAGTTATTAGAAGACTTTCCCAGATTAATTTAAAATAAGTAAAATTCCTGCACTGATGAAGCCACATGGGGAGGCCTGTATCAACTGTCTAGCACGATTAAGAACATAAGACAACCCCCCTGGATCAGGTCAAAGGCCCATCTAGTCCAGCTTCCTGTGTCTCACAGTGGCCCACCAGATGATTCAGGGAAAACACAAGACAACTAGATAGGTACATCTCTTTGCCACTTTGCCACATCATCTCTTTGCCACATCATGGCCTGTAGCCTACGATGGACTTTTCCTCTGGAAATCGGTCCAGTTTCCTTTTAAAGGCATCTAGGCCAGATGCCATTACCACCTCCTGTGGCAAGAAGTTCCACAGATTTATTACCCGCTGGGTAAAAAAGGTATTTCCTTTTATCTGTTCTCTCTTCCAACACCCAATTTTAGTGAATGCCCCCTGGTTCTGGTATTGTGAGAGAGGGAAAAGAACCTCCCTCTATCCACTTTATCCATCCCATGCGTAATTTTGTATGTCTCAGTCAAGTCCCCCCTCAGGTGCCTTTTTTCTAGGCTGAAAATCCCCGAACGCTGTAGCCTTTCTTCATATGGGAGGTGCCCCAACCCTGTAATCATTTTGGTCGCTCCCTTCTGCACCTTCTCTAGTTCCCCTATATCTTTTTTGAGGTGTGGCAACCAGAACTGTAGACAGTACTCCAGATGTGGCCTTACCATCAATTTGTACAGTGTCATAATATTAGCCGTTTTATTCTCAACCCCTTTTTTCATTATCCCAAGCATGCAATTGGCCTTCTTTACCACCGCCACACATTGGGTCAACACTTTCATCGAGTTGTCCACTAGTGCTTCTGTAGTTCAGTTATTAGCATCTGCCATTTTGCTGCCCATTCCCTCAGTTTGGAGAGATCACTCTGGAGCTCTTCACAATCCCTTATGGTTTTCATCACCGGGAAAAGTTTAGTGTCATTTGCAAATATGGCCACCTCAGTGCTTATGCCAGTCTCCAGGTCACTTATGAATAAATTGAAAAGAACAGGTCCTAGGATGGATGTAAATCACAGGCTCATATGCCCTATAACCAGCCCAGGGCCCATATGAGCTGTGAACTTTCAGCAGAGTGTGACCTTAAGCCAGCGATGGGATCTACAAACGACTTGGGGGAACGGAAGGCGGGACTTAGGCGGGACTACCATTTGATTGGCAGCCTGTACGTGCATTTCCGTTTTCGTTCCGCTCGCCCCACAGCTTTCCCTGGCCTCGGAGGGGGCACCTGCTCGCCTGGCGGGAAGGGTGGGGGCCACCTGTCCCCCTGGGCTAGCAGACGCCCCCTCCAAGGCCAGGGACGGCTGCGGGGCGAGCGGAACAAAAGCGGAAGTGCACGTACGGGCTGCCAATCAAACGGTAGTCCCGCCTAAGTCCCGCCCTCCGTTTCCCGAGGTCGTTTGTAGATCCCATTGCTGCCTTAAGCACTTACTATCCAAGGCAACAAGGCATGCATCCTCTGCTACTAGCCTGGGATCACAGCTAAGAGTAACAGCCTCTAAGAGTACTGAACAGTCTCTTAACTTTAAAACTCCCCAGGCTAAACTAGCCCCAACTACAGGGATCTATCCCAAGTTGTAAACTTTAAAGTTAGTAAGCGTGCCAAAGTAGCAAAACTGAATTTAGTCTGGTTCCAAATACAAACAAAGCTTTATAGATTAACTGTAATTTATTAATAAACAAGTGGTTACAAAACTAGGAAAGGCTTAAAAGAACTAACAGAGACTTAACTAAGATACACTTTAAAATAACAAAACAACTAGATGCCTAACACTAACACCTGCAAGGTAGTTGGCCTTGCAAGTTCACCTTCCTCTCAGTCCAAGCAAGCAGCAGGTCCATGGAGAACTGAATGGTCTGGTGATATATGATGGTCTTGATGGTGGTCTTGAAGCTCTGATGGTCTTGATGGTGGGTGTGCTGAGCTATACCCCCAAACCTGGGTATTTGTATACCCCTCTGGCACAATCAATTATCCTATCAGGATGAAGGTTGGCCATTTCCTGATGGGGTGATAGAACATTCGGAGGTCACAGAATGGTCAGAAAGGTTACATAAACCACTTAAATCTCAGCTGTGTGGAATCTTCCTGATTGCAGCACTAGCTGGATGGAACCTTCCTGATTAGATTTGCTCTTCCTTACCCCAGCTATGACCTCACACCTTTTTGTAGAAACAAAGCCGATAGGCAATTACACTCCTGATTGCGTCAGGAAGTGAGCTGATTACCACCAGCTGGTATTTAGTAGCTTCAGCTCTTTCCCACACACTGGAGCCGTGTTTTACAAAATGGACTCAAGCCATGGCCTAGCCTTCTTTTGCTCTTTACAATGGAGCCTTAGGACACTCCGCTTTTCACCTCTCACCATTGTAAAAATTGTCCATTGACCTCCCCCCCCCCGCGCCACACACACTCTTTGCTTCCTGCTCGTCAACCAATTTTTAATCCATAAGTGGACCTGCCCTCTTATTCCCTGGCTGTGAAGTTTCCCCAGGAGGCTTTGGTAAAGGACCATGTCAATCGCCTTCTGAAAATCCAGATATATAATATCCACCCATTTGCCAGCATTCACATGCTGATTAACCTTTTCAAATAATTCTGAAAGGTTTGTGAGGCAAAACTTACCTTTAAAGAAGCCATGCTGACTTTCCATCAGCAATGCTTGTTCTTTTATATGCTTTAAGATTTTATCTTTGATGAGGCTTTCTACCATCTTACCCAGAACAGATGTTAGGCTGACCAGCCTATAGTTTCCTGGGTCCCCTATCCTTCCTTTTTTAAAGATTGGTGTGACATTTGCTATTTTCCAATCCTCTGGCACCATGGCAGTTTTAAGGGACAAGTTAAGGGACTATAGTTAAGAGGTCAGCAATTTCGTTTTTCAGTTCCTTAATAACTTTTGGGTGGATGCCATCTGGGCCCGGTGACTTATTGACTTTTAATTTGTCAATTAGGTCTAAAATCTCTTCTCTTTTAACCTCTATCTGACTTAATCCCTTAGTCAAGAGGGGCTGTTCGGGCAGTAGTATCTGCCCAAGGTCTTCTGCTGGCCTAGATACTTTAATGTTACATATCTTGATTATGTCTGCAACATGTAAGTATACATATTTGTATATACAGCTATTCCCAAGTGTGCATGTGCTTCATAACTGGGAAGCCCTTAGTGTGAAATGGTGTCACCTACATAATAATACCTCATCATTAGTTAATGTGTGCAACAATACATATTTTCATGTTCTTAAAGAGCCTGGGGCCCTGGCTTCTTCACCCTGCTGCTTAACCTGCCCAGATGCATAACTCACTTGTCTCACCTCACCCTTTGTCTCACCACCTTCTTTGTTGCAACAAGGCCACTCGCACTCGGGAAAGTCCACTTGCTAGCAGGTCCCAGTTATATACTCTTACCTAGTATAGGCCCTCCCCCTGTACTGGCTGACTGAAAAGGGCCTCCCCCCCCCCAGTTGTGGTGATTAGCAGGACAATAGATGCTGATTACAGCCAGAAAACTGCTCCTGATGTGGATGAGATTACTTGGAATTTTAAAGTCCTGAAAGGGATTGCTGACTGATCATGACTGTCCTGGTGGGAAGTTTACAGTCTGGTTAAATAAACTAGTTCTGCTTGGGGTAGGCCTGTTTAGACTTGAGCTGTAATTCTTCTCAGAATTCTGCTCTCAGGCTTCCACTGTCCAGCTTCTGCCTTATTTTCTTACTGCCTCTGTTTAGGTATGTACCTTTTTAGTTAAATATATGTAGCTAACTACATATTACATTTAGTTTATTTATATCTTACTAGATTTAGATTTATTTCCCTACCTAGCTCCTCTGCCCCCAATTTGCTAGGCCTTCAGGTTATGTCCTGACTGATATTAGGTTCTAACTTAGGTTTACGTTTAACTTACTGTAGGTTTGCCTTTAGGGTAGATAAATAAATTCAAGGTAGGGATCCTGCTTTTGTCCTTTCAATCACTATCAATCACTAGTATTTATATACCGCTTTTCAACACAAAGTTCACAAAGTGGTTTACAGACAAATAATAACATTAAAGTTAAATGGCTCCCTGCCCCAAAAGGGCTCACAATCTAAAAGAATGGAGAACACCACCAGCAACAGCCATGAGAAAGACACTGTGCTGGGGTGAAAAGGGACAATTGCTCTCCCCCTGCTAAATATAAGAGGACACCACTTGAAAAAGTGCCTCTTGCCCAGTTAGCAGGGCAAGGTTGTCCTTTCTTTTTATCTTCTCCTGTTTTGTTTTCTAAGTGCCTCTGAGAGCGGTGCTTTTCTGCTTTTGGGAATTGTGATTAAAGAAATATGCTCTGTATCAAAT
Source organism: Lerista edwardsae (assembly GCA_029204185.1). NCBI lineage: Eukaryota > Metazoa > Chordata > Lepidosauria > Squamata > Scincidae > Lerista > Lerista edwardsae. The sequence continues at coordinate 8,277,486 of JAJKFI010000032.1, forward strand.
ACATATCTGTTTATGAACCTTATACCTTCTGTCACCTCCCCCCCCAGTAAGCTTTGCACATAGTGAACATAGCACATAAAGTAAAAATTAAAACTGCTAACTGAACAAATGACCTTTTGCTAGAGGAAGTTAGATAATAAACCGCAGACCCAGACTGGTTCAGACTTTTGCTGAAACAGTAAACATGTGTAACCTATGTAATGCAAAATGCTGAACTTTTATGTACTGTGCTAAGTATGGTAAGCGTGGGGACGTGGTGGCGCAGTGAGTTAATCCGCTGTTGCTAGGCTTTCCATCCGGAAGGTTGGGAGTTCAAGACTGTGTGACGGAGTGAGCTCCCATTGCTTGCCCCAGCTCCTGCCAACCTAGCAGTTCGAAAGCACCTAAATGCGAGTAGATAAATAGGGACCACTTCGGTGGGAAGGTTACGGTGTTCCGTGCGCTACGGCGTAGAGTCATGCCTGCCACATGACCACGGAAGCTTGTCCTCGGACAAAACGCCGGCTCTACAGACTTTGAAACGGAGATGAGCACCACCCCCTACAGTCGGTCACGACTAGACCATTCGGTTGTGGGGAAACCTTTACCTTTACCTAAGTATGGTAAAATGCTAAAGATAATCATTACTCGTGGGAGGCACGCAACTTCAATATAAAGAGGAACTTATCAACTGTACAGTGTGTCTGAAAGCTTTGAGAGAACACTCCCTTTCAGATACCCAGCTGCGCAGCTGAAATAAAGGCTTCTTGACCTTTGCAAAGATCCGAGTCTGTTTTCATAAATGGGTTGCCTAACAGGGGTCCCTAACACCTCTGTTTTGTTTCTAAAACCAGATTAAAATGGTCTTCCGCTCGTTTCTGAATTCAGATTTGTGGCTGTTTATTCTTTTGTGTACAGACAGTCCTGTTTGTCCTTTTTGGTTTATATTTTCTCCAAGGAATTAATATTAGACAATTGTTAAATTAAAACATTATTTTTTGCCTTTTCATGCAATTCAATTTTATCCATGTCTGCTGAGGGAGAGGATGTTACAGATATATTGCTTTGATGGAGTCAGTCAAGTTTCAGTAAAGAGTGCTCTCTGTGCTTTTCAAAAGCCTCTTGAAACAATATCTTTTCTTGCTCTCTGGTCTCTTATCTCCACTCACCTCCCAGAACCTAATATGTTGTTTTCTTTTGCTGACTAAATTTTGGCTTAAGCCAAGTGGAATGTTCTACAGTGGGATGTGAATTTCATTTGGTCCTGGTATATTTTATATGTAGAACTTACTATGTGCTCACAAAAGTATTAAAAGTGTGTGTTCTCTTGAATATATTGATAAAGTGTTAGGTGAATGTAGACAGGCATGATGATATATATTTACAGCAGGTAGATCTGTCTGTGCAAGTGAATGAATGCGAAGATTGTAACTGCGGAACATCTGCTTTAATGGCTAAAGGCCACCTTTGTGGGGTTGTTTCTTAAAATGGAAATAAAACATGCTTGGTACGCCATAAAGAAACAGTGTAATCTGCAGACTAAATAATGTTTGGTAATGTGATGTATTATTTGGTCTTTCCTCCTGAAGGATTGCAAAACATTTGGAAGCATTGATGAGTTTCAGCACTCTCTAGATGCTATTTCCATGATGGCAGGAGGCATCATCTACAGCAGTAGATTCTGTAGTTCAGTTATTAGGAAAACATTTGTGAAAGAGCTGGAAATGTTACTTCCACAAATGTACTGTAATTATCATGGGGGGGGGGGAAGTAGTCAGGGACATTAAGAAATGGTGGCTAGGGTGGGGGCGGATCACTACTGTATTCAGGAGTTTAATTTTACATCCTCTTTCCCTGTGTGAACTCTTTCAACATCAGTCCTTCTACCATTAAATTCAAGTTCTACTGATGAATCACTGTTCATTGAAAAAGAGTTTGGTGCAATTAGGCTATAATCTCAGTTTGTGAGGTGTGCATGTGCAGTTAGGTTTGTTGGGCTTAACAGTTGACTTGTGTAAATTGAGGGTGTATCTGACAATGGTAACAATGGAGAAAAGCTGCCTTTTAGGAGCCTATCTGTCATTGCTAATCTTTCTGTTTATAGAACCCTAATAACTTTATGCAGAACACAGTTTGAAAACTATTTTTTCCTAATACTGAGTAATATAAACTTGGCTTTCAGTCATGGCTGCAATGGCTTTTTTATTTGTAGTTACAAAAGTATGAGACTATGCCTTGGACTTGTAGGTTCTGATTCTCTCCCCATGCTTCCTGGCTTCAGCAAGCCATAGTTTGCCATTCAATTTAAATTGGGCACATCTATACCAGAATTTGAAGTCCACTTCAAACTGTGGCTTACAATCGTGGTTTGAAGGCAAACCATGCTTTGCCCACTTAGGATGTGTGGGCAAACTACAGTTTGTCTGAACCAGAAAGTGAAGCCAGGAATTGGAATGGAGGAAAAAAGGGGAAGAAAAAAGTCTGAAGCTTAGTTCCAGCAGCTAATAATATCTTGGCAATTACATATGAATAAGCTACCATGTTCGAGCTGATAGCTATTATATTAACCTTACTACAATTTTTACCCCAGCAGCCCTTGTATCTTATCCATGTTCCCAGTAACAGGCCTGGGCATTTATTTTTTCCACTATTCTAGGGGAAATTAGGCAAGGGGGTGGGTTGAGTCCTTGCTGATTGGGATGAATGCAAACATCGTTTCAGACAGCAACTCAGTGTAACCTCATAGGAGTGTTTCTTCTTGTGCTCCCCAGTAAATAATGCTCTGATGGAATGCTTTTTGATTACATTTTGGAACTTAAATGTAACTTTGAATTAAAAGTAGCATACAGAGGCATGTCTCTGCATGCCTCATGACACAATGACACCCCATGTCATGATGTCATACATAAGTTATCGCTGCTGTGTCCTGGAAGATTTTGCCCAGGTCATAATAGTGAGTGCCCAGGTGACAGGCACTTGTGTGCTCTTCCTGGCCCAGGGGTGCCTAGGAAGTCACTGCTGCGGCCAGGGCAAAATTGCCTAGGCCATGGCAGCAAATACATTTGGCAGTGCACTTTTCCCGCTTGCTGCACCCGCACTACAAACACCACCCCCACCCCCCTGCTGCACATGCATAATCTCGCAGCACCCTTTATACACCTCACATAGTCAAAATATGTGCCAGAAAAATATAATTCTGCCTTTTTATGTTTTTGCAGGTAGCCTGTCTGACCTATATTGCAAGTAATTTCTTAAACTGCAAATCAGAATCCAAACGATGGGGCACTGCACATGCAAGTATTGTTCCTTACCAGGTGAGCAAAAGGGAAAGTGTGTTTCTCAGTTAGAATTAGGGTGTTTCTAATTCTAAGGACATAGTGTTGACATTGAGAAATGCAAATGTCTTACTTTGTGCAACCTACAGAAGTTCCCAAACATTTTAGCATTGGAACTCACTTTTTAAAATTGCACTCTATTGGGGCCCTCTGGGTTTATGAAACTTAAAAAAAATCTGGAAATGATGTATTTACAAGCAATAATATCTATGTACAAAATAATTTGATCTATTTCTCTTAAAGAGGCAGCCCTAATAAAGTTTAATGAATGTTCTCCTTTCTCATTTCTCCCCAGAAAAATAAAAAAACATAAAATCTTGTTGTTGTTTTTTTAAGAATTCTTTGTTAGGGAGCATCAACTAAGACACATTTATCTAAATTTACACATGCTTGCAAATTGTAGGGACTTAGCTCCTTGGAATGTAGAAGCTGAGCTCTTGCATGGCAATTTGCTCCTACAGTTTACAAGATAGCGGCTAATTGGTCTGCAAAGAGCTAAGATCCTGCAGCCTGCAAAATAAAGGTTGCACTATTTTGCAAGACAATTAGTAGCCAACTTGCCAATGTCAGAAGCTGAAATGTTTGCAGGGTATTTATCTGATTTTTAGTAGCCCCAGAGTGCAATCTTAACCTGAAGTTAGGCCAGCACAGAGGCCAGCAAAGTTTGGGCAGCACAAAGGACACCATAAAGTATGTTTGGACCACTCTCAGAGTCAGAGAGGCCAGCACACAGACATGCGCCATCCTCCCTCTGAGAGTGGTCCAAATGCTGTTTACGGTGGCCCTTGTGCCTGCCAAACTTTGCTGGCCTAACTGTGCTAGCCTAATTCCAGGTTAGGATTGCGCCCCCAGCGTTTGACATATAATAATCAGCAATCTGATCTTGCCATCACCTGTGTTTACATCAGAGGCTCTGCTCAGTGCCTTATGACCCACCCAAAATCAGGACATGATCTATTGGTCACAACCCACAGTTTGGGAAATGCTGACCTACAGCATTCTGAAATTCAGACAATAATGGCTGCCTAATTAAATGGAATAGATCGGACATAGGATAGGCTGCTGCTACAGCTAATTATCAAGGATTTAAGGTTACGTTTAATGGAATAAGGTTGCTTTCAGCATAGGGCTGCACACAGTATTTGATATACATTTACAGGTATAACATGGAGTTTGATACACATCTTGTTTGATACATAATAAAAACATGATTTTTATTATGAAAAATGAAAGTTGCTAATCTGTTGTTACAGAGTACTATTTCAAAGTACACAACAGTTCTGACATGAGGTTGATGAGGGCCCTGAGCAAAGCCCTGTACTGGGTGCCTCGATGCTTGATTCTCTCTAGATGTGAAGGCCCTCAATGCCTTAAGAGTCTCTGAGCACATGAATAATCAGAATTGGACAACCTTTGTATTATAGTGAGTGAAGTTCATGAAAAGTATTATGTCCCTTGGTACTTTGTTCTTGGAGGGCTTAGATACCAGGATTCTGTGTGCCCATCCTGTCATCTTCAGTGTCTGCAAAGTCAGGCAAAATCCCATGGGCAGCCCAGTCCTAAACAGCACCGACATAGTAAGGCTGACATAGCAGGGCTGTATCCTAAAGCCCATTAGGGGGCAGCAGTAGCAAAGTGCAGGACAAGGAGAGGTTTTCCTCTTGCACCCGTGTAAACCCAGTCATCCCTATGGGGCTGCTTGGATCTGCACCTGCTGCTTTGCAGGTGCAGGTCAGTGTGGGCACGAGCGGCCCAAATCAGGGCCACCCTAGCCGGGGACAGGCTTTAGGATTTGGCACTGCGGCTGTCCTGCGTCTCCACCCCTGTCTCCACCCACTGCACCGCCCAGTTACGCCTCTGGAACACCCTCGGCAAGGTCCTGTGCCGACTGGGTGCTGCTGACACTCAACCGGTGCAAGGTTGCCGCTGCTGACAGTTGCAGTGCCATACCGCCAGCACTGATGCCAGCACTGATGTTTGCCATACCGCCAGCAGTGCCATACCGCCAGCACTGATGTTTGTGACAGCGCTGGATCAGTGCAAGAGTGTAGCGCCGGCACAACGCCATTATAGGATTGCGCTCTCAATCAGGATACTACAAATGTTTACACAGATCCCTCCTCCAGTTCTGCAAATAAGATTTATTTGGTGATGAAGGTACAGTACCTGTACTTTAAGCTACAACTTCTGGGTTTTCTTAGATAGCCAAGAAATTAGAATTAAAGAATTTTTAGAATTAAAATCATGTTCATGGCTTCATTGGCCATGCTTATTAATTCTGGTCAGCAATGATGAAATTTTATCTTCAAGAGGTCTAATTGCAGCAGCTCACCTCTGTCTTAAGATCTTCTTCATTATACATAGTTTGTTAGTAATTCCAACAGAGGTATACAGTAGAGCAATCTTAAAACTGACTGTACAGTGGAATGTGATTTATGACAGATGTGAAGTCCAAAATGGCAAGAAATGGGCAGTAGAACGTTGTTTCAATTATAGAGGAAAATGTATCAGATAGAAAGGTTTATAAATTCAGAATATGCACATGGAATTGTCAATGGCGTGTTGAATTATCGGTCCCAAAGACACATATAAATGCTACAATGGATAGTAGACAGAAAAAGAAAGCAGAGAGAACTCAAGTTGAAGTCCATATCAATAAAAGAATGAAAGTTGGTCAGATGCTTTTCCACTACTTGAAGGTGACCCAAAGTAAAAAAAAAAAAATCATTATCTTGGATTGAAAACAGCATTCTTTGAAGTGTGACTGTTTGATCCGCCACTGCATGGTGTGGTCATTTGTAGTGGAAACATCTGCTGAGTTTACGTCTGCTGTTCTAATAAATGTTTGCTCTGTCCGTAGGTAAAAGTTCAGTGCATTCTTTTAACAGATGGTTAAACTGAGGTTCAATGAGTTTGTGACCAGACAAAGTTTACATTAGTCTAGTGCCTTTTGGAATTGAACCCAAGAATGTTTGAGCTATAATCCTGAAAGTTATGATACATAACCTTTTGCTTCATGGAATATGATCTAGAGATAAGATGATATTATTTTAGAAATCCATTAATTTCTAAACTATCTAAAAGATAGTAAGTATAACTTAAAAACTAATCAAAGTGTGAACGATGTCTTGGCAAGCTTAATTTTCAAGCTAAGAAATTCAGAATTAAATTAACCTCTTTTTCTGGAGAATCATTAAAATTGGCATGAGTGTGTGTTCAGGCAAGCTTTAAATTACAATCATGAAAAGTTGTAGACTTTGCTATGGTACTTTTAGAATGTCAAAATGTCATTAAATCATGGTGGATTATGTAACCTTTGGGAATCTTTTTTTAACAGATGTTGAGAGTTTTTAAAAAGTCAGTGTTTTCAATGTCTCTGCGCATGACACAATCCTGAACAATGTTATACAAGAAAAGTGACCAACACACACATTGTTTAATGTTTAAAATGTGTTTGCAATCAGCAAGTATGTTTGTCCTAATTAGTACTTCATCTTGTTTGGATGTGTTCAGTTTTATAAATGAAATGTTCTGTTGGTTTGAGTTCCACTAAACTGGAGAAACTACAGTAAAAAGTGGATTCTGCAAACAGGGATTTGGAATTCTGTGAGATTTTTCATTTGTGGGACTCTTCAGTTTTCTGACCTGTTCTGTATTTCTGGTCATACTGACAGAGTTACGTACATGATTGTGCCACTCTTTTCTCCTTCTTCCCCAACACCTGCCTTTGGAAACAGTAAGTTAAATCCTTTTTGCAACTGAAGCAAGAGAATGGCCTAATATTTGCATAAGGCAATGCATAGATCAGTGTTTCTCAAATTGTAGGTTGGAAGCCACTTGGTGAATCGCAACCTAATGTCAGGTGGGTCATAGAAAGCTGGAAGAAGCCATATTGAATGCTGCAGATCTTATTCTTGCTGTATTCCTTTTGTGAGTGTTTTTTAAATTTTGTTTTTAGTTCAGTGCTTTTACATAATATTTTGTCCTAATCTTACTTTCTGTAAGGCATGTTTCATGGCTGTGCAATAGTTGCAGTCCAGTTTGCCAGTTTGCATTCATTTTATTATGACACAATGATGCCACTTCCTGCTTGATTATGTCACTTCCAGCAATGGCATCACTTCCAGATTAATGACATCATATCTGGTGGATCCCGAGTACCATTCTAAAACATGCATCCTGATCTAAAACGTTTGAGAACCACTGGCCTAGATCATCTGTCTCATCATGCATCAGTGAGAACTGAAGGATCAATGATTCAGTGAGAACTCTAGCACTTCTTAAACTACAAATTCAACATTACTGTATGTTTAAGCCTATACTGACATTCTTAAAGAAATAGCTTTTGGGGGGTGAGAGGAGCAATTTGGATCAGGGCCGTAATGATGGGAGGAAGCCTTTATCCTTTGCTCTTGCTAAAGTTCAAATCCAGATTACATACCACCTTAACTGAGATTTCATAAGGCGGAAAGTTCCTGTTGGTGCTACTGGAAACTATATTCCTTTGTCAAATAGCAGCCATTATCTGAATCAGGATTATGGCAGGGGCGAAGGATTGAGGCCCCCCTTTCCATGGTCCTGATCCATATTTGGTGATATGGCTGCTATCTTTGAAAGACAAGTTAAGCCCATCAGTGTCAATGATGGTCTGAATAGTATATGCAGTTTGTCCCACAGCTTACTTTGACCAGAAGCTTTTAGTGCTAATGGGTAAGAATATAAGAAGAGCCCCACTGGAGGCCAAGGCCCATCCAGCTTCCTATATGTCACAGTGGCCCACCAGATGCCTCAAGAAGTAAATAAGGTAACAAAATACTTGGATCCTGCTGCTTCTCCCTAGCATGAGTAGCGTCCATATAAAAACCAGGAGGTTGCACATTCCCAGCTTGGCCTGTAGCCTGTGATGGACTTTTCCTTTATGAATCTGTCCAATCCCCTTTTAAAGACACCCAGACCAAATGCTATCACCCTCTCCTGTGGCAGGGAGTTCCAGAGGTTACCTCTGGGTAAAAAGGTATTTTATTTGTTCTTTCCAACACTCAATTTAAGTGGATGTCCCCTAGTTCTGATGTTGTAAGGGAAGGAAAAGAACATTCCTCTATCCATCCCATGCATAATTTTGTGTCTCTCAATCATGTCTACCCTCAGGCACCTTTCTTCTAGACTGAAGACCCTCAAACGCTGTAGCCTATCCTCATAAGGGAGGCGCCCAGCCTAGTAATCATTTTGGTTGCTCTCTTCTGCACATTTTCTTGTTTGACTATGTCCTTTTTTAGATGTGGCAACCGGTACTGTATGCAGTATTCCAGATTTGGTCTTACCATCAGTTTGTACAATGGCATAATGATATTGTCCGTTTTATTGTCAGGACATAGTATTTCTTCGTGAATCACTTTGAATGGCTCTTCAAATATGACTATGAAATGAAGAAAAACATACACCACTCCAATTTATATCCAACTCAGGCATGCAATAATACATGAGTTTCCAGAATTCAAACCAGAAAGTAAAATTGCTCAGGATGGTTGAAATGAAAATGAGTGAACTAGAAACAAGAGATGTTCGATACTGTGGAACATGCAGCTGTTTGCAATCTTTCTGACAAGTCCTCCTGAGCCATTGTTCCACAGTCACCCCAACTCTGCTTTACATTTTAACCTAGAGGAACATTAGTTGCATAAACATTTTGTTGCATAAAACCCCATTTCAAAAGCAAGTTTTCTCCAGTTTCCTTTTATTGCCATATGATTTCTCTCTCTTGGGGGGGAGGTGAATGATAGTTGCAATTGCATATTCTCTCATTGCACTAGAACTGAGATTATTCTCTGTACAGAGCAATTTAAAACGTATTTTCAATCCCATTCATAGTTTTCAAATATCATGAGTGGACTAAATAATCTTGGATAGAAATGTTATTTTTCACACAATAATGTTAAAGATGCATTTGGATTTGTGTGTTCATTTTGCTGTTCATTTTTTTATTTATATGCTAAAAACTGTGGCACAAATGGATTTAACCTGCTTTAGTGCACTTTTACATGGGTGAAGTAATTATATTAAATGCAACTAGAATAGTGAACAAAAACGCTTCTTCATTTTTAGGCATTCAAGATTATTGAGATCATTGACAAATACAGAGTTATATCCAAAGAAAGTGAATTATCACTAAGTACTATTGAAGAAAATGGGACTTGTTAGTCACAACCATCTAGTCTCGTTTTGACTTTCATGGATTCACTCTCTGTAGGAATTATATATTTACTATAGGAGTTGTGTTTATATAACTTTATGTTGTCAGCTGGTATCTAAATTTCACTCTATACTTCAATATATGGCAACAGTCCCCTCAATTCTGTCATTTTTCCCCATAATGTGAAGACATGTATCCTTCCATTTCCAAGCCACAGAGTTATGCTCCTAAAAAGAGCCAGGCTTCACGATATGGGATGTACTCCAAAGAACTTGTTTAGGTATTCCAAGTCTCCAAGAACTTTGAGCACTGGCCATGCCTAATTGGACTTTACAAAACCCTTTTTTTCCTCCTTTAAAGAGCTACCCTGGAAACTATATTACAAACTGCTCCGGAAAGCCTGCTGAGTTTCAAATGTATCGTGATCCATTTTTAAGAATTGGGACCAGTGTCTTTACGCAGCAATGGTTGTCTAAGAAGTTTCCCATTATGTTTTTCTCCAACAAAGTCATCAGATGGTCATCAGTTTACTTACTATAAGGACTTTGGAGCTAAAGGTTTAACTGATTAGGGAAAGGCATTAGTGCAGGGGTCTCCAGAGTTTTCAGTTCAAAGGCCATATCATATATTTTACAGATTTTCATGGGCTGAAAAAAGTGAGTTTTGACAGAATTTTGAAAAACAGAATTTCAGAAAAATGACAGAATTTCAGCCCTATGTGGCTGAAAAAAGTCAATTTTATGAATGAATGAATGAATGAATAAAATTTAAATGACTGAATAAGTTTTACTTGTATCTTTTTTAAATCAGCCTGCTATGATTCAGAACAAAAGAGAAATATGACATTTACAAAGAAACAATGCCATGCTTAAACTGAGAAATGATATACTATATAATATAATGTCAAATATTTTGAGTTGCTGCAGGTCAGATAAAATATGGTGGGCCGGATTTGGCCCATGGGCTGTAATTTTGGGGACCACTGAGTTACTGCAATTCATTGTAACTGCAGTCCAGTGTCTTGTACCTGCCAAGTGCACACATTGACTGGTATAATGTCAACCTTATGCGTATCTACTCAGAAGTAAGTCCCAGAACACCACCAGCAACAGCCACTCGAAAAGAGTGAAGAGGGACAATTACTCTCCCCTTGCTAAATATAAGAGGAACATCACTTGAAAAAGTGCCTTTTGCCCAGTTAGCAGGTGCATTTCAAGACTTAAGAATTTATACTTATTGGATGAAATTAAATATGTCACTAATTCAGGATGAAAGAAACACTTTTCCTGTTCAGGAGGATGTGGATCTTTACAACTACATAGTAAAGCTTGAAATCCTCACTCCTATTTTAAGGTGCAGTGTTACAGTGCTTGATTGTCATGAGGTGATGTGCCCACTAGATGTCATTCGTGTAATCTAGTAATATTCCTCCAAGCATTTCTGAGCTAAGTGTTTTAATGAGGGCAGTGTCAGAGTTATGAGATTTTTAATAGCATTATATACTGCTTAGAGTTGGAAATGATAGATTGCCATTGAATGAAGGTTGTTGTTTTGCTGATTCTTTTATCTGAACACTAGAATTTTGCAGAACTTGACTTTTTATGCTATGCTGAAGTGGCTGCCAGTGTGTCTAACCTTCCCCCACAGAGATATCATTTTAGCCATTAAAGCTTAAAATACTGAACAAGAGTTCCCTTTTGATGCTTCCTGGGAGAAGGTGGAGACGAAGTTGGCTTAAAACAAGCATTTTTAAACGGCTTAACTGATTGTGTTGGTGAGAACTTGTTGTTGTGCAAGTATCTCATAATGGGCAGAAACCTTAGTTCAAGCAGAATAAGGGCTCCATAAATCTAAACCCCACTGAAATAAAAATGAAAACCAAATTCTGATTCAATAAAAGGCTTATATCTATTTAATCCCAATAGTGTGGGTGACAGCTGGACTGGTATCAAACAGTGGAAAGTTTTAGGGTAAAATGCAGTGAAGGAATTCTAGGCAAAAAGGTGTTTCAAAGGTGTCATTGGTCTTGACCAGAGCTAGCTTTTTCAATGATTAGTGCTGTCAGCTGTTAATATCTTGGTTATATTCAATTTATTGTTTTAATTCTTTCATTTGGAGTTTGAAAATCTTCAGGGAAACAATGTTAGAGGTAAACATTGTCTTATAACTGTGTTGGTGCACTGAAACTGTTCAACCTTCAACAGTTGAAGACATTTCATGCAAGTTTAATCATTAATACTATTTTTATATTATTTTAAAAAGACGTATACTTAAGATATGATGAATGTGACAACATGAGAAGACACATGACAAATTCAATTGAACATGGGTTAGAGCTCATTCTAGGGCCTATAATCCGTGGCAATGATAATAGCAAACAAGACTTACTTTTATGTCTCCATTCCACCTGCAGAGAGCTGTCCAGTGAAATTATTTTACATAAGAACATAAGAAGAGCCCCACTGGATCAGGCCAAAGGCCCATCTAGTCCAGCTTCCTGCATCTCATGGTGGCCCACTAGATGTCTCAGGGAACACACAAGACAACTAGATATGTGCATCTCGTTGCCACTCCCCTGCATCTGGCATTCTAAGGTAGCCTACTTCTAAAGTAAGGAAGTTGCATCAGCCATTATGGCCTGTCACCTGCGATGGACTTTTCCTCCATGAATCTGTCCAATCCCCTTTTAAAGGCACCTAGGCCAGATGCCATCACCACCTCTTGTGATGAGGAGTTCCATAGCCTCCAATGGAGGAGAGGTTGAGGTACACAGCAGTCTGCTATGGTGTCTGCTATGCTAAGTGTTTTTAATATAAAATCACTTGAATCCCCCACAACTTGGACTCCACATTGGCAAGTCCTGTTGAGGTCTCTGAGCAGTGATGTCATTCAGGGGGAACAGACCAGAATGGGCAGTTCCGGATCCTAACGGGCTCCGTGGCTGGTTCCGGGTTCCCGACAAGTGCCGATCAAAAGTGAGTTCCTGTTCCTAAATCATTTGAATGACACCACTGTCTCTGAGGAATCTTTTGATCCAGTTCTTTGAACCTTGTGGAGCCTAAGGGTGGGGTCATGTTCATTTGTAGTTTGAGATTTTCTGGCTGCCCTCTAGATTGTTGCCCCCCTGTGACTAATAAATGCAGCCTGGGAAGTTTGATTGAACGGGTCAGGAGATTGATAAATGCATCTTTATAGGAGCAGGTTTTGCTTGTAAGAATAAATGCAGCCTGGGAAGTTTGATTGAATGGGTCAGGAGATGGATAAATGCATCTTTATAGGAGCAGGTTTTGCTTGTAAGATTGAAAATGGCATTGATAATGTCCCCTGCTGAAGAAAAAAACATTTTCCTTGGATCCATCCAACTTAAACAACTTTCAGCCTGTTTCCAACTTCCTTTTTGGTATCAAATAAGGGGTGGCATCTCAGTTGCAGGGGATTATTTCAGGCCTGGCTTTGGGACAGAAATGGTTTTGGTCATCTTGATGGATGATCTGGGTCAGGGTATGTGCATCCCTGTTGGTTCTGCTGCATGTCTCAGAGCCCACATTATACAGGTGTACTCAAAAGTAAATCCCATTATAGCAAATGGGGATTACTCCCAGGTAAGTATAGTTAGGATTGACGTCTTAGAGGCTTTCAACACCATTGGCCATGGTGTCCTCCTGGGTCAATTGGCTGGGTTGGGGTTCAGAGGCACTGCTTTGCAGTGGTTCCATTCCTTGATCGGTAGGACCAAGAAGATGCTGCTGGGGGACTGTAGTTCAGCACCCTGACTCTTACGGTGCAAGGTGTCTTATGTTTCCATTTTGTCGCCCATGTTTCTGAACATCTACATGAAACCACTGGGAGACGTCTCCTGGGAGTTTGGAGTGAAGTATCATCAGTAGAGGTGTTTGTTTCTGGCGAGTAAGATAGATTTACAGCCTAAGGGCTCAATCCTGAGCCCTCCAGTGCAGGTGGTATGGACCTGTGCTGGTGTTGCAAATGTACCTTAAGGCATGTCCAGCAAGGGCAGTAAGGGCTTTCCTCTGCAGCGACCGTCATCCACCTCTTGGAGGCAGCAATACAGCAACAGTGGCCAGTAAGTGAACTTGTGCTGATCCTGAGTGGGGAGGGAGGGTGGGGGAGAGGCAGACCAGGGGTGGGACTGGCGAAAGCTTATTTCTCAGTAAGTTTTCAATTTTTCAAACACTTCTAGTCATCAGTATGCTGATGACACCCAACTCTAATTCTCATTTCTCATTATATTTATATTATATTTATGCAGTTATTCCACAATCCAGACATCTTCCCGATGTCTGGATCTTCCCAAGCAGTCTGGATAAGGAATAGTCAACCAGTAGTTATTTCCTAGCCAATATCCACTATTTTCATTAAGAACATTTATATACCACTTTTCAACAAAAAGTTCACAATTTCTGTAGCCATATAAATAACTGGTTCCCTGCTCCTAAAGGGTTCATAATCTAAACAAAGACTCAAAAAATACACCAGCAACAGTCACTGGAAAAGATAACATACTGGGGTGGACAAGTGCTCTGTCCCCTCTAAATATAAGATGACACTACGTTAAAAGATGCTCCCCTCCCAGTTAGCAGGACATTCCAGTTATTACTGTCCAATTGAGATGGATTAGCCTATAGTTAAAGAGTGGCACCACACATAAAGCACCCAACAACCACTGAATGGTCCATGTGAGGACACATCCAGCCTCTGCAGCTGCTGCATGAACCATGGCACCTTAGAATAATATAGAGTTATTTCACAGCTTTATTTTCTTATAGACAATTTTAGTCCACTATGGCTCATTCAGTAAACAGTTGGCTGGTGGGAGGGGTGAGGAGGAAGAGTCTGTGAAGGCACCTGTCTCCTCCATTGCAATGACCGTGCTCTGCTAGGCTGGAAGGGAACTTACATTCTCACCCGTTTACTGTTGCACCCATGAAGCAGGAGATGGGTGCAATTGCACCCATGAAGCCACATCAAGTCCCCAGCTTACCAGACTGGTGCTACACTAGCCTAGTAAACTGGAGAGCAGAGGAGGAAAGAGGAGCATCTGTGTTGCGGGAGAGAGAGAAAACTGAATGATGGGGCTCTTGTGTATGGAAGGGCTATATCCCACCATTGCCACATGGCCATGTGTAGCCTGACACAGGAACCATTGCAAGTACTCTAGGCACTTGGGAATACTGATTATGTTCAAGGAGTGGATCCATCATAAACACTGTTTGTTGTGAGGGGTCTCTAGTGGCTACCCAACAACTGGGGATTCTTTCCTTTAAAAATTATCCAAACATTTTTCAGAAGTATTGTAAAACTGAAGAGGCCTCCAAGATCCAGAGCTCACTGGCTGGATCTTGCATCACACAATTACCCCCCCCTGGCACGGCAGTGGTGACGTTTTTTCATTCTGCGCCACAGCCTCCACTTTTTGCAGCCAGTCTTCACAGAAACATTCACTGGGCAGTCGTTTTCCCAAGAAGTCAGGTTACAGAGCCTGCTGGAGAGATGGGCAGCAGAAGCAGCTGTCGGGCATGAATTTCTGAGAAGATTGGCTATGAAAAGTGGAGGCTGCAGCGTGGAATGGAAATCCTTCGCCACCGCCCTGCAGCACTTGGGTTGTTAATCTTGTGATGCAGTGGACCACGGTTTGGAGAATGCTGCATTAGACAATGAATGAAGCCAATGCACTAGAGCAGTGATGGCGAACCTATGACATACGTGTCAAAGGTGACACATGCTGATGTTTTGGGTGACATGCAAGCATTCACCAACATCCAACAACAACTGAGCTTTTTTACCCAAATTTCATTTTAATTAATTAATTTATTAGATTTGTGCTCTGCCTTACTCCCCAAATGGCACTCAAATAATTTTTGTAATGATTTGACATTTATATAATGCATAGCATTATTGGTGGTATTTTTTTTAAATAAATGAATAAGTAAATAATTATTTCTCTTTTATTTGAGGGGGGGAATGACCCATCAGCAGACCCAAGTTAGGCATTTTTGACACAGCAAGCTCAAAAGGTTCGCCTTCCCTGCACTAGAGTGCAATCCTGAGCTATCTTCGAGCTTGCACTGGCCCAGGACTTTAGCAAATGTGCCATAAGATATGTTTGCACCTCATTTTGCGTTGAGGAGGCCGATCCAAGGACACACGATGGCCTCCCCATGGCAGATCCTGAACTTAAGCCAGTGAGTTTGGGCCAGCTGAGGTCAGCCAGTGCGGGAGTTGGCGAGGGCAGAAAGAAAACGGATTGGGGCAGCATGAGGGAGGGGTGGTGGGCAGATTGGCCCAGGCAGGGGGGAAGGGACCAAACCCCTGTCCCCGACCTCGTTGGCCTTACCCGGGCTGCTAGTGATTTCATTGGCGTGAATCCAAGTTGCCCTCTCAGGAAGGCTGCGGCATGACATGGGGTAAGGAAAATAAATTCCCCTTACTCTGAGATACGCTGTAGGCAAACCCAATCCTGTGCTGGATACAGGTCAGGCTAGCTGGCCTGCTTATTCCAATGCAGGTTAGGATCAGGTTGCCAGAAAATGAATGCGGGCACAATCCTAAACTGGATTAGGCCGGCATAAGCTAAACCAGCAAAGTTTGGCCAGCACAAGGACACTGTAAAGTATGTTTGGAGCACCCTCGGAGTCAGAGAGACCAGCGCACAGACGTGCACCATCCTCCCTGACTCCTAGAGAAGTCCAAACAGGCTTAACGGTGGCCCTTGTGCTGGCCAAACTTTGCTGGCTTAGTTTATGCCAGCCTAACTCCAGTTTAGGATTGTGCTCTGAATTAGAGAATGAATAAAGGGAATAAAGATATTGTAAAAGGAAATTTGTATATAGAGCACTGAATCCCACTGTGCCAATCCTTTTATTGCTACAGAACATAGCAGCTTCTTGAAATGTTCTTAGTATTCTAGTACAAAGTTATCTGATAGCAGATTGATGAAGGGAAGCAATTTAGAATTTTTGTGGTAGAAAGACCTTCCTTTCCCCAACCAAAACTACTACTAGGGCACAGTATTAAAATTATTATACTTTAAATATGCTTTTGAAGAGAATGTGGTTTTGGTCCCCACAAGTGCTACAGAGAATATTACAGAATTTAGACAATTCCTGTCTGTAATTTCTCTTTAAACGTCTCTTTGCCACCTACTATTTTAACTTTGCTCATATCCTTTGAAGGGGGGGGGGAGAGAATGGGGCTATATTCTCAGATATATGATCAAGTTGTTTCTGTTTCAGTAGTCCAGTGTTTCTCAAATAGTGGGTCATGACCTTACTGTTGGTGGGCTGTGAAACTGATAAGCTGATATCTAACATGGAAAATGAATTGAGCCCTATGGAAACTGAGCCATACACATGCATTTACTCTCTGTGCCTGTCTACTTCAAAGGCTAGGTGAAGGGGAACGCAAGGCCATCAGAATGGTCCTGATCTGATGAATATGTAGGACAAACACTCCAGAAAGTGCCCTGCCCCCACCATAGCAAAAAGGATAAAAAACAGACGCTTGAGCAGCTGGTAAAATGAAACTTTTAAAGAGTGTTGTAAAGCTAGGTGGGCCCCAATAGAGTGTAATTTTAAAAACATGGGTCCCAATGATAGTATTTAGTATAACTGATTATACTATACCAATTAGTATTTAGTATAACTGATTAGACATAGATACCATCTATAATCCTAAGCAAACTTTCTTCTTAATAACAATAATATCTGTATATGTTTTTTCAGTAAAACCATTCATAAAGCACTAAACAAAAACTTACCCTAAACCTAGGGTTAGGGGAGGATCACTTATTAATAGGGCCATTGGGTGATATGAACCCTCCTGCAGTAGCATGGTATGCCTTGTCAATTGTCCAAAAACTGACCATGGGCCTTGACAATTTAGCACCTTGTGGGTGTGCCATGAGATGAAAAAGGTTGAAAATCACCAAAGGAGAGTTTTGAAGATAGGGAGGGAAATACATTTTTGAATTTCAGCTGAAAACACTTGTATCTTTTAATGTTCTTGAATAACCCAGGATGATGTGTAACACTTGCGGAAAATATGAACAAAGGAATTATCCACTTTTCTAAGCCTATGCTCAAGAACACATATTTAGCTGCTAACATATTTGTGAGAAAGAATTCAGACTAATGGTTCTGCTGTTTTGAATGGTACACTCTGCTCTCCTTTGCAGCAACATCTTTTAAAAGTCCCAAACTTTAAGTTCTTTTGAAATCCAGTGGTGATGCCCATGCACTTGTACTTTGCATTGGTAGTAGCAAATTTTATAACCACATGATACTGCCACTGAGCCATGGGCAGCCTGATCCTAACCTGCACTGGCACAGCTAAACTGCATGGCCTGGTCTGTATCCAGTGCAGATCAGGAGGCAACTGGAGGTCTCCTCAGGGTTCGTGGTAACCTGTGTAGAGCCCCAGATCTGGGAAAGCCCAGTGTAAAGCCAGGAGGACTGGTGAGTTAGGGTATGGTGGAGGACTCCACTGATCCTGCCCCTCCCCTACCTTACCCCTCCCTGTTCTGCCCAGAAATGCACCCTCTCCATGCCCTGCACTACCAGCACAACCTTATATCTGTGCTGTCTGGCCAAATGCTTGGATGAAGCATCATTGCGATGGTACAGACCTCCCTACCAGAGCAACCTCCTCTCTAGATGTTTGTATTCTAGAGCAGGGCAGGATGCAGGAATATTTCCTAATACCCCAGCAAGTCATGACACTCAGCCAGAAGAGCCTGTTGCTTTCCCCTTAAGGGTTGGGGTGGAGGAATGGCAGTGACATGAGTGTTATGATCACTTCGCTTCTGGCCACATAATGGGGCTGGGGGACTTAATACTGCCTGCCCGAGCATCTAGGGCAGCCCTGCGGTTGGGGAGCCCTGTGGACTTTTCAAAGACATCATGCTGAGATGAAAAGAAATAGTTGTTCTCTCCTTGTGAAATATTAGGGGACACCACTTTAAAAGGTGCCTCTGCCCAGTTAGCAGGGGCGTCTACATCAGTTCTTCTATCATTGAATGCATCTATTAATTATAATTATTGACAACTGAGTTTTGTTGCTATTTCCCCCTCATTGGATGAATTCACATCAGTCATTTGATTAATATTTTGAATTCCAAGTCCCTCTTTCTTCTTCCTTTTCTATGATACCAGTTTGTGAGGGATGTGCATCATAGTCAAAGTTTCTTGAATGTGTGTTTCATGCATATGAGTGTATTCTTGCACTTTTGTTCCCTGAGTGCTTGTGATAGCAGCAGTAATTTATCCCCCTCTCTGAAGGTCTGATGAAGTAGAAACATTTTAACCAATTTCTGGTAGGTTTACTGGCCAGGTGACCTTTCAGTTGTACCTGGAAATGAATTTAGAGCCAATGTAGCTCACCAACAAGGGGTTACTTCCATGATTAAATGGGCTGCAAATTTTTGAAAATTTCTACTTATGTACTTGAACATTTCAGACAATCTGCAAAGCACACCACAACAGTCCAAACTAGATGTTATCTTTCATAATGATCACCTGATCATTTTCTAGTGTGGCTACAGCTGGTACCGTAGCCTTAGCTGGTATTTAGCTGGCTATGGCTGTCACTGGGAATCCAAGAGTTGCCCTAAGCTATGCACCTGTTCCTTCAAGAGGAATATAACACCATTTAGCCCAGAAGGACTAGCAACTTCTAGATCAATTGGACACGTACTCCTAACATCTCATTCTTGTCTGGACTGAGGGTCCAATCCTATTCAACTTTGCAGCACCGATGAAGCCACCGTGCAGCTCCTAGGTAAAGGAACAAATGTTTCCTTACATTGAGGACTCCACGGCTGCCCCCCTCCCACAGCAGGATGCAGCATGAGCGCCCGTGGCGTGGTTGCATCAGCACTGGAAAGTTTGTTTGTTCATCCTCATCTTCTCCCTCTGCCTTTAGGCACTTGTTTTCAGATACTAGTGCCTGAACTAGCCCTATTGAAAATGAGAAATACAATACTGTTATTGGCGTATTGATGACATTTCACCCCAAATTTCCTGGATAATGTCTTTAAATGGTTTCATGTAGATATTAGAAACTACTGTGGGGGGACAGACCCCCCAGGATTATGGTACAGAGTAGCAGTTACACAGTTCCATTTTCGATCTGCCTGATAGGTAGAAATGACGCCACCGTAATGTAGTTCTTCTGATTCCCAATTTAGCCACATGATTCAGAGTACAATCCTAACCTGGAGTTAGGCCAGCACAGTTTGGCTGGCACAAGGGATACCATAAAACATGTTTGGACCACTCTCTGAGGAGGGTGGATGGCGCACTTCTGTCCAAACATACTTTACAGTGTCCCTTGTGCCAGCCAAACTTTGCTGGCCTAACTGTGACGGCCTAACTCCACATTAGGATTGTGCTCCCAAAAAGATAGGGTGGCAGGTGATATCAAAAGCCACTGATTTGTCCTAGAAATCATGTTCCCCATCTGACTCATAGAATGGATAGCCATTAGAGACAGCTCTCAAATCTCATCAGTTTGACTTAATGCCTGGATCTAGAAAATATACATTTGATTGTCACCTTGGGAGTCTCCTTATAGGTTGAATATTGAGATTAAAAGCATACAAATAAATAAATGTGGAGGGAAAAAGTTTCTTTTTGTCAATATTATAGCTGTGCAATTTAAAGAGTCAGCCCTATAATCTGTAAGGCTGAGAATATCCGTTTACTACAGTGGAATGTTTTTTTGTTTTTTTTCCTGAAGGCTACTGGCCTGATACACAAGTCTCTGCAGTCATGAGCCACAGGGAGAACTAAAAATGAAAAGGATAGTCTAGCTAGAATGTAGTTCTAAATCAAGACTGTCTTGACCTGCCAGAGAGCCTGGAACAGTGTTTGGGTATGATCTGTGTCTTTATGTTTAGTGTATGCTCTTGTGTAATTTACTTCTCTCTCTTGGGTACCTAATTGTACACATTAAACAGGCCAACAGGGTGAGCAAGGAAAATGAACTTTCTGCTTTCAGATTCTAAAACATTGCTTCTTTGCTTCTTCTTTCTCACTGCCTCCCTCTCTTCCCTCTATTTCACAGCTGGTCAGCACATGTAGAGTAATTGGTTCGATCAGGTAAAGGCAACTAAGGAAGTATGAACCAGAAACACAAAAAAATCTGTATAGAATTCCTGGAAAGCAGAAACAGATAAAGTTAATATAGAGCAAGGTTTTTCTTATATTTAAACTTTCATAAAACAAAATTATAGCTAAGACAACCAATTAGTTTTATAGATATTATTTCTTTTGCCACTACTTAAAGAACATATCTGGGATGATGCCAGGATATTACCCATTGCTCAATAAAATTACAGAAAAATCCAAGACATGCATTAGAGATCCATTACATTTAAAATTTCTAAAAGATATTTTCATCAGCTGAATACCTTTTTGAGCACTGTTCTACTTTCCACTTTCCTCTCCCAAGTTTCCACTTGTTAGAGACCCATCAAAGATAAGAACTCTTAAAACTTTATTAGTACAGCATATACAATGATTTTACAACTAAGTTAATTTTTACAGGAAATAGGGAATCTTCAGGTCAGTTTGTTCCTTCTTTGAAAATAACATTTTCAGAGAAATCTTTTTAATTATTTTAAGAAAATAGGAGAAGTGGTTATTTGATTGGAGGTGCATGTTTAAAGTAATGTAGACTAAGGTAATAAAACGTGTTAGTAAAAGATGGCCTAGAAATAGTGAAAATCTGGTTTAAATAAAAGATTTGTGTGTGTGTGTGTGCATGTGTGTGCGTGCCTCACTATTTCAGGATTTTAATGTTGGTTTTAAGTATTTTTAGCATGCTCTTAAGCATGTTTACTCAGAAGTAAGTGATAATGAGATCAATTGGACTTATTCCCTAATAAATCTGCACAGCATAGCAAACTTAGCAGCATTTTTCCAGTTTTCTTTTGGTCTGGTAGGAGAATCAGGTTTACTACTCACTAGTGCAGAAATGGATGTTTAGCTCAACATGGGACTGCTGTCCCAAATGATTTCCCCCTTCTCCCTGAAACCTTATTATTATTGCTGTTGCTGATAAAAATATTCATATATTTCCTTTCCACAAAGTTCTCAAAGTGATATAGATTTTTTAAAAATAGATACTTTCCTGTGTCATCACACCATAAATTATCCTGCTTTTCCTCCATTGTTGGCTGGTAGGGGCAGGGAAATACACCATGTGTGTGCCTAAAAATGGATACTGTGGTCCAACGGTACACAAGTGTAAATGTCCCTACCATTGTAAAGTGTGAATCAGCTCTCAGAAGATTGTGTAGAAGCAGTAATGTAATGCTGTGCTTGGATGGTTTCTGCAGACAGAGGAAGAGGCTACAGTGCGTGCATGACATAACAGAGTGAGGAAGGAGGAGATAAAGGCAGTAGCAGCAGTGACCTGGTGAGCATGTGGAGGAAGCAGGGGTTCCCCTCAGATTTTGTCATCCTTCAGAGGTCTCTTCAAGCTGCATGGATTGGACAGCCCTGGATGAAGATCTTCAGTGTATCTTGACAAAGAAGGAAAAGTCAGATTATTGTAATATAACTATGTGAAAACACTCTGTTCAAACCAGGATGTGACTCATTCCAGCGGCTATCATGATACCTGACAGCCTTATGCCATACTTAGATGACTTAGTAGTTGAAAGCAGGTGCATGTTTTATTTTGGATCTTGTTTTTTGTCATTTAGATATGTGACATTTTCAAAAAGGTTTAGAATTTAATATATCACATTAACAAACTCTGACCTTTAACAGCTCCAGGTGAAGGAAATAGCAACTGCCAGGCTTAGCAGATGTGTTTACATTTAAAGTGTTTTGAGAAAATCAGAGACCCGAGAAAGCTAATTTTCTCCTTTTATGTATTGTATAGAATTATTTATATATTTATAAATATATAAAGGATTATATATATAAATCTGTGAGGGATCTGTTCCTGGCCCACCACAAATATAGGAAACCACTGATATGGGCTAACTCTATACCTTTGTTCATTTGTATATAGTTGTATGAAGGAATTGTGTCCTTGCTTTAACCAGATTCTATAAACTGAAAGCTTATGGCAAGACAAGCAAATACCAGATACCTGCAGCTTTTATGTATTGACCTGGCAAACCTGCTTCCTGTTAACGTTCGCTCAGTTGTCCCTTCTATAGCTGCATGATGCCTACCTATTTGTCTTGCTGTAGGCTTTCAGTTTATAAAAAGGTAAAGGTTTCCCCACGACCGAATGGTCTAGTTGTGACCGACTGTAGGGGGTGGTGCTCATCTCCGTTTCAAAGCCCGTAGAGCCGGTGTTTTGTCCAAGGACAAGCTTTCGTGGTCATGTGGCCAGCATGACTCTACGCCGTAGCGCACAGAATGCCGTTCCCTTCCCACTGAAGCGGTCCCTATTTATCTACTTGCATTTAGGTGCTTTCGAACTGCTAGATTGGCAGGAGCTGGGACAAGCAACGGGAGCTCACTCCGTAACGCAGTCTTGAACTCCCAACCTTGCAGTCGGAAAGCCCAGCAGCAACGGTTTAACCCACTGCGCCACCACATCCCTATAGCAACTGGTTAAAAGCAAGTACACAATTCCTTCATGCAGCCATAAACAAAATGAACAAAGGTAATGGGCGCAGGGGCTTCAGGGAACCACAGATAACCTGGACTGTGGATACTGGGGTAAGCCTGTATATATCTCAACCTTATAATTAAGCCCACAAAAGCAACTAGTGTGCAAATGTTCTTATAGTCCAATCTTATTGACAGCGAGGGATGGCTGTCATAAAAGTGTTGTAAAGTGCTTTTTGGTACCTGAAGAGTAAGCAGAGTTAGTGGGAAGGCCTGTGTTTTCCTATGGGTGCTTCATCCAGCCCAGTGGCTACCAGGGTAGATAGTTGCTGCACCGGGCAGGGGGAGTGTTGAATGGAAGTGTGCAGGGGTGGGAGAGGATGGGAAGGTGGCAGTTCAGGCCCAGGAGGGGACCCCCACATATCCTAACCCCTGCCCTGAGCCTGGAAGCCCTATAAGGGGTTACTCTGTAATTTTTTTCACATAGGACCAACATAGGATGTGTGGCACTTCCAGTTCAGCTGCCACCCTGGGGTAGACCTATGAAAAAGGAGGCTGGCTTGCTGCCAGAGGCACTTGGGTGGCAGGAGGATAAGCTCTTGCAGAAGAAGTAATCAGGGTCAATGCTGCTGACAGAAAGCTGGGCAGTCGTCAGCATGCACCAGGCTGCAGAGTGCCCTGCTGAGCCGTGACATTATTCAACAGGGGAGAGGGTGGAGCTGGTATCTGGAAACTGCCATGCAGGCCTTTGGATGCAGGCTAAAAAATGGCTTAACTCCGTTCCTCAGGCATGAGTTCCAGTGGGCTGGCCCTAAATCTCATGTGATAGTAGAGCAAAGGCAATCTGTGTGTGAGTTGGGATAGTGGTTACTATTTTAATGTGCATTATTGTACAAAATACAAATATTGTGTGCCAAATATAAGAATGCAATTTCTGTAAAAGAGAAGCTGGCTCTCCTGAAGAAAAAAAATAATTGCTGCCATATTTCAAAAATATTTATATTTACGCAGACATGACTGGAATATTATTTTCCCCAGTAGGTTCTACCAGAGCAATGACTGCTGAACAGGAAGCTTCATTTTTTATTCCACTCAAGCATTATGGCACTCTAAAAGAAGAAATGGCGTAGGAGGATTTGATATCATTTCACAATATATTACAAACATAAATTTTGAACATGTTTTATAAAACATTGCCATAACAGATGTTTTAATTAGACTGTAATTTCTGCAGAAAAATGAAAAGGCAACAGCAGTGTATATTTTTTCCCAGCAGCAAAGCTATTTGTTTTGGCTCTTAAAGATATTGTTGCTAATGCTATGTTATCACCATTGCAGTTGTCTTATTGGAAAGGCAGAGGAATACTATGAATGTGTATATTGTATGTAGCAATTAGTTAGTGACTCTTTAGTATTGAATCAAGTGTATGCTTTGACTAGAGCTGTACCAAATATTCCTCCAAAGTTCAGACAGAAACTAGCGATTTGGGGACAGGATAGATGTTTCTCTCCTAAATAACATTTATGGCCCAGTCCTACATTTATTGGCCATCATCATCATCATAAGAACAGCCTTGCTGGATCAGACCAAGGACCTATCTAGTCCAGCTTCCTGAATTTCACAGTGGCCCACCAGATGGCTCATTCAACAAGATACTTGCATCTAGCTGCCACTCCCCTGCATCTGGCACTTACCCTATTTGCCCTTGCACTTCCCAGTAAAAACACCAGACTACAGCTTGGGTTTAGCTTTATTAAACACAAGTGACCAATTTTAAAATCATTGAATGCACTGAATGCACTGTCCCTCCCTTGCGCCTCTTCTGCTGGCATTGACTGTAAAGCAGTCAGTGCCTGTTGTAAAAGGCGCCCTAGCAGCATACTATTCAGTGTGCAGCCAGGGAGACTGGCGGGAAAGCTGGCGCCTTCCTACTCACGTTGTTGGCTTTCCCATTGCCTGTTGGTAAGTCTGTGGGAGGGGTGAGGGAGAGAAGAATGGGGTGGGGAGTGGGCAAAGCTAGGCAGGGAAGGAGGCATAATGGGAGTGGGAAGGCTACGTGAGGGAATGGATTCAGCAGCGATGGCATTTGCGGAATTCTGTCCCCCTTTCCTGCAGCCTCCCCACTTCTTTCTTGTCTTGGACTTAGGCTAGTAAAATTGTAGCTGCACCAGCAGTGGGCGGGGAAGGAGGATAGGAGGATAGGATGAATATTAACCTTTCCCAATCCTGTTTCCTGTGATTGTTTTCCTTTGTTTCTGTTGCTTTTGTGTCATTCTCCCATCCCACTGCTGTTGCTTCTCTTCTGAATTAGTCATATGGATGATCTGACCCAATCACATGTAGCTAAATGATAAAGCAAGACTACATTCAAGCATGAAAGTGCGAGATCATGTCTCAGCCCCTGCCTATGAACTTTGAAAAACAAGGATGTGACTCAGAGGTTGGACTAAGTTGTTTGTGCCCAATGTGAATTGAGAACAATATACATGTTTGCAGGAAGTGTTGAAAAATCAGTTCTGATGGAAGGTGTTTTTAAGCACTGTTCTTGGTGTTCTTGAGCAAGCAGTTACAGTTCAACTATGGTGTTTACCCGTTGTTAAGAAGACATTAAAGCACTAAGAGCCCAATCCTAACTTGGAGTTAGGCTGGCACAGTTAGGCCTGCAAAGTTTGGTTGGCACAAGGACCACTGTAAAGTGTGTTTGGGCCACTCCGGAGTCATGGAGGATGGGGCATGTCTGTGTGCTGGCCTTTCTGACTCGAAGAGTGGTCCAAACATACTTTACGGTGCCCTTGTGCCGGCCAAACTGTGTTGGCCTAACTCCAGGTTAGGACTGCGCCCTAAAATAGGTTCAGATTCATTCTCATTTAGTGTCTTTCCAAACACAGTGTGTCATGGATGTGAGAAAAATAATCTGTAGTAGTCATAATCACAAATATGGGCAAACTGATTTGATGAATGAGGGAGAGAGAAGAGGATAAGAACATCCTTTCTTTGAACAAATTCATTTATATTAACTGTTCATATGTACAGTGAGTTTGTAATATTGGAGCCTGCAGATTTCATAATCTGCTAATTATGAAAAAATCTGCTCAGCAGATTCGGTCCCACCAGGACCCTCCCTGGTGCCAGGGAGGCTGCATATGCCAGGGAGGCTGCGGGAGGTTCAGGGAGGCTGCATATGGGCAAAAACCAGTTCTTCTGGTTTCTTGGGAAAACCAGGAGTGACTTTTTATGCCCTTATAGGGCAATCTGAGGTCCCAGGAAGCCTTCCAGTCTGCCTTATAAAGGCATAAAAATGTTGCTTCAAGTTTTCCTGAGAAACTGTAACTGTCATTTTTTTTTTGCCCAACTTGGCATTCTGAGGGCCAGGGAGTCTGCACATCTGTGCATAGATCCCAGGCCCTCAGATCACCCTCTGGACCTGGCCAGTGCGGTCTGGTTCGGAGGGTTTTAGGGACCCAAATCCACTGATTCAAACATTCATGGATTTTGGTATCCGTGGGGGTTCTAGGAATGGAATCCCGCAGATAACGAGGGCTGTCCTATATATTCATGGGCAAAAGTATTTGTTAGTTAAAAAAAGATTTGGTCTTAATATCACAAATGCATGATCATGATCGCATGAACATGAGCAGCTGAACATCTGTAACTCCATGTGTTAATATTGGCTTATCTTTCCCTGTTGATTAGAAATATCAATTAAATAGCAAAATGTGCAAAGTTATTCTCATCAAAAATTTAAAACTGACATTTGGCTATATCACAATCTGCTTTCTCACTCCAAATTATTCTTGCATATGGCAGTTCCCTCGGCCTCCAGCAATGGTCTGTGCATCCAAAAAGAAAATGAGATATTCTTACAAGAGAGATCACGAGGTTGCATAATTTGGAACCCAGAATGGTGACTGTGGCCAGACCTGTTCTAATTTGAGGCAGTTTAAGAATTATTAGATTAGGTTGACCTTGCAAACAGGTGCTTATGCAAGTTTTATTGGCTACAAAAGTGAGTTTAAAAATGTTAAAATCAATCATTACTTCCTAGCACATTCAGGACATTTGGAAAGCAATAATCTTGCTCTGAAGAAAAGGGAAAGAGATTACTCAGGGACTTGCAATTAACAGAATGATGATAGATTTATATCTCATGTCAAATTCATTTATTTGGAAGTAAGGTCACATTTGTTTTTAGTAGATCCTAGCCTTACTTTACAAAGGATGTGTAAAATCTAATTGGCTTTCTTACCTTGGTTGTTGAACAGTTGTGACTTAGTGATTGTGCCCCTTATTCTTTTGTTGAGATTCCTAATTTTTTAGTGTATATGTTAGTATTACTTCCTCCTTCCAGGAAAAGAAAGAGATCCAGTGGTACTTACAGTATTTTAGTGATATTTGCTTAATTTACAAGCAGTACAAGCAGAGAACAATGAAAGTGAATTAGTGCTTCTATAGCACCTATTTCACCAATCCTGCAATAGATTCCCAGAGATCAGTTTGGGCGCTCCCTTGAAGCTGTACCCCAGTTCCAATGGTCAATCCAATCCTATGGAGACTACTGCCCCGTGGTACAGCAGCACTGAGGGCGCAATCCAAGAAACTCCCTTGGGCCAATGCAAGCCACTTGCGTCAGCCCTGTGCACACAGTGCACGCACGCTGTCCCCTGCCTGCGCCAGCCCTGCGTCTTCAGGGCTGACGGTGGCAGCAGTGCCAGCCCAGCAACGTTAGCTGAGGCCGGCAGCACGACGCCCCTGCACCAGCTGAGTTTGGCTAGCACAGGAGCATTTTTGGGAGGAAGGTGTTTCTGGGCATGGGATGGGTGGGCGGGCCAGGAGGCGTACCGGCCCGAGGAGAGGGTGTTGGAATGCGGCCATTAGGCACATCCTAGCTCCTGTCCTGAGGCCGCACAGACCCACGCCTGCTAAATAGCAGGCACAGATTGAAATAAGATAGCAGGAGCCCATTGGGGCAGCTGGCGCCTACCCCGGGGTAAGAATGTGAACGTTGGCTAGTCCTGTGGAGACTCCAGCCTACTTCCAAGCAGTGCTGAATACAGCGCAGGCCCACCAGCCTGCCTGTTCCAGCACAGTTTAGGATTTCACCCTGAAACAATGTATATTGCAGGACCACTGTATGCTGCAGTGGGCCTCAGAATAAGGGAACAGGTTTCCTTACCCCTTATCGGGCCAAGGAAGCTGCTCTTAGTCTGCTCAGCTCTGTCCTAACTATTTAGCTGGCTTGAAACTGAGACCTGTGTAGGGCTCTGAGGCCCGGGAGGGGGGTTAGGATGTGGCAGCAGCCTAGGACATCCTCCCTTACCCAGTTACACCTCCCCGCCCCATTCCTCTGTCCACCCACCTCCCCAGAGGTTCACTTTCCCTGGTCTGCGGATGCTGGTGGCACTGTGCTCCACTCGGCCAGATATGCTTCAGAGCATTTTTGCAACCACACACGTGCCTGTTCCGTTGGCATTAGCTGGCATAGGACTGGGCCATAACGGACTGTGTTTCCAACTCGGCTGGCACTAGAGCGGTTCTGGGAGGTGGGAGAGGAGGCAGGTGGGCAGGAGGAACTTGGCGAGGAGTGGGCGGGTCAGGAGGTATGCCAGCCTAGGAAGGGGGGTGGAGTTGGGATCCGGCCATTAGGCTGCATCCAAGCCTCCATCCCCAGGCTGCATGGCCCCCTCAGCCCTGCCTCTGCTAAATAGCAGGTGCAGACCTGAGGAACCCATAGGGGAGACTTCTGAGTGCTCCAAAGCTGTGCTGGATAAAGCTCAGGCCCACCGGCCTCGCTGATCCAGTACAGCTTAGGATTGCACCTGAATGTCAGAACTAAAAGTCCGTCAGAGCTGAAATTCAGATTCTAAGACTACCTTTTAGTTTAAGCCAATCTGGATGTTTAGGTTAAAATGAATTTATAAGATATTATAATCTAAGGAAAAGACTCTTTATTTTTATTTAAGGTTGAAGTTCAGAATTATACAGGGATGTTACACTGATAGAATATTTGAAAGCAAAAGACAGGCAGTAGTTCTTCCCTGGCTGTATTTTATATTTCTTATTATTTTAATAGTAAAAGTAGTCTTTTTTCCTATCTTTCTTTCTTTCTTTCTTTCTTTTTATTATTGAGAGAGAAGGTGTTATGAGAAGACGTAGTCAAAATAATAAGAGAGAAGAAAGGGGCCAATGAGGATCAGGAACAGCTAAGATAAGATTTGACGTCAACTATTATTTTCTACTGAAAATCTTTGGCCCTAAATAAAGATTGGACTACATCGATAATGAAAGATTAAGACTACTAATATAGATTAATAAATGAATTTTGATGGATATACTTGCTTTGAATATTATATGAGGCTTGGCTTGGTAGTAGCTTATTATTAATAATTTTTCAAGAAATGTATTGCAGTTAAAATAGATTTTACTTTAGTGATGTAATCTCTCCATAACCTTTTGTGTATACCTTGTGTTATCCCCCCTTCCTCTTGGTGCAAATGTTTCCCTTTCCCCATTACTGTATAGTAGAAAAATAAAATTATCATGGGGAAAAAAAAAAAGAACTGAAATTCAGGATTTCTCCAATGTTGTCTTCTTCTCTGCAAATGGAGAACAAAAAAGTTGCAAAAAGAACAGGAAAGTTCTTTCCTGACAATGGAATTATATGTCTAGATGTTATATATTTTTTATAGTTCTCCCTTCGCTATATATGTTTCTAGGTCAGGCCAGGGTTTCTGTAAGGGAATAGCCAATATTATCATGCCATTGTACAAATTGATGGTAAGGCCGCACCTGGAATATTGTGTACAGTTCTGGTTGCCGCGCCTCAAAAAGGACATAGTGGAGCTGGAAAAGGTGCAGAAGAGAGTGACAAAAATGATTACGGGGCTGGGGCACCTCCCTTATGAAGAAAGACTGCAGCGTTTGGGGCTCTTCAGCCTAGAAAAAAAGCGCTTGAGGGGGGACATGATTGAGACATACAAAACTATGCACGGAAGGGATAGAATCAATAGAGGGATGTTCTTTTCCCTCTCGCAAAACACCAGAACCAGGGGGCATCTGCTAAAACTAAAGGTTGGGAGAGTTAAAACAGATAAAAGGAAGTACGTTTTTACCCAGCGGGTAGTTAATCTGTGGAACTCTTTGCCACAGGAGGTGGTGATGGGATCTGGCCTAGATGCCTTTAAGAGGGGATTGGACGGATTTCTGGAGGAAAGGTCCATCGTGGGTTATAGGCAATGATAGATTGTGCAACCTCCTTACAATGGTGGTGGGCTACTTCAGAGTATCGGGTGCAAGGGAGTGGCAACAGGATGCAAGCATCTTGTTGTCTCATGCCTCCCTGGGGCACCTGGTTGGCCGCTGAGATACAGGAAGCTGGACTAGATGGGCCTTTGGCCGGATCCAGCAGGGCTCTTCTTATGTTCTTAAGCACCCCCTGGTCTTCCTGGTGTAGTTCCCTAAGCTCTTCCAAGCAGTCATCCTGCCATTTATCTCTTCCTTGCTGTGTTGCTTTCAGTCAGCCAGCTTCTTTGTCTGCCTTCATTGCATCCTCATTCCAACTTTTCTTCACTTGATTTTTTTTTTTAGTTTTCTCCTTGGCCTGTACTCAGTTCTGCCTCTGCATTTGGTCCTCCTGTGCTCTGATGCTTATCAGCTTTCAGGTTCTGTCTCGGCAAAACTAGCATTTCGTCTTGATTCCAGTCCCAATATTCATGCCTTTAGCAGCGTTGACAAAGGGAGAAAAACTGACCAGTATGCAAAGGAATGTGGCTCCTTGAGATTGCTTGTGATGAAGCATTCATGGAGGACCACTTGCCTGAGGCGCCATACAGAAATAGCAGCATATGTTCTAACTTTCCCAATACCCTAGGGTTGTCCTAATTATCTACTTACAATCCTGGAACCATTGTTATTTCACAGAAATTCTGCAGTAGTTTTTATTCACCTACCAGAAGCAGTTAGACAGAATCATAATGGAGTGGTGAGGAACTACTGTGCTAACTGTTCCCTCATTCTACTGAGGGATGGTTAAAATCATGCCTCTGCAGGAGCTGCATGTAGGTGTGCATGAAGCTTCAGACCGCCTGCCGTCCATGTTGCCAGAACAGCCTTCTTCTATTGGCAGCTCCAGCAAATCTTTTCTGGAGTCCAGGATCGGCTTGGATGAGTTGCAGACAGGCAGTCTGGGTTAAGAGCTCTTGCAGGTAGGAGGATGGCATAAACAGCAGCAACAGTAAAAGAGGCTGCAAAATTGCCTTGAGGTTATTGCTGGAGGTTGACGTGTGAAGGGTGCTGCAGAAGTGGCTGCTGGAAGGAGGGTTCACAGGAGCAGAAATGGAGATGCTTAGAAATCCGAGAAGACATTCAGCTGACAATATTTGGCGCACATGCATTCTTATCCCCGTCCCTGTGTGAGAGAAATGGGTGTGTGTGATTATGTTTCGTTGCATGAGTATGAGGAGTTGGGAAGTACAACACTCTGGGCCCCCCTGGGTTGAAGAGACTGCCACCCAACCTCAGAGCTGGGTTGCTTGGGCCAGCCCTATTTGGCAGCCCGAATTGGCAAACAGTGGCAGCAGCTGAAACTAAAGGCAGGGCCAGCTACCTCATAAGCCCAAGGTTTATAAGCCCAGGAGGCTGAATTAGATAAAATCCTGCCAGCTGGGAGGGGGGGATGGAGGTAAGGGAGAAGGTACACAGCTGGTGGCATAGAAAGATACGCAGCTGGTGGCAACGGGGACGAGGCAGAAGACAGATTGAGCCCAGGAAGGGGGAAGGTTCTGCAGCAGCAGTGCCTGCAGAATCCTGACTTTCACAGGTCAATACAGACTTGTGCCAGTGATATTGCAATAGATGGTGCAGGTCCAAGTTGATCCATTGGGCCTCAGGGGCTTATCTTGGGGCAAGGGAATAAACGTTATTCTAAAGAGGCCTCTGTAGACCAACCCCCTATGGGATTCCGCGGACACTATGTTTCCACCACTCCATCGCCATGCAAGGAATGGATTGGGCCAAGGGCCTTCCATAAAAACAAGATAATGTTGAGGCTTGGGCCCCTCCTTCAAAGTAAACTTGTACTAAGTAAAAGAAGGTACGTTAGCGTACCTTCTTCTACATTAGTGATTTTCAACTTTTTTCATCTCACCATGCACTGACAAGATGCTAAAACATTCAAGGCACATCATCAGTTGTTTTTTTACAATTGACAAGCTGTACCATGCTGCTTTTTGGAAGCTCACATTCCCCAATGGTCCTATTAATAAGTGACCCTCCCCCAAACTCCTGTGGCACACCTGTGGACTGCTTCTGTCACACCAATGTGCCACAGCGCACTGGTTGAAAATAGCTGTTCTACACATTCTTTCCTAACCAACTGCATCTTTCGAGCACTTGTGTTCTAGCTGGATGGATGTGAGAACTGTTGATTTTCATTAAATCTGTCCCTCAGTGAAGGCATGTATCAAAAATCCACCATTTCCAGACACTTTGTGTTACTAGTTTATTAGGGTATGTTGCATGTTGCTCCTTAATGGAGCCTGTGCCTGCTTTTAGGGACGTAATAGCCTTTGCAGTTCTGTCAGCATGTATGACCCCTCTTGGAGGTCATATATAGGGCATGTGGATACCCACACACCCATTACACAGCATCATATAATAGACATCTTCTCTTTGGTTTGAGAAATGGCAGGACAGTGTTTCAGAAAGTGGTGCCCATTTTGTTTTGAGCTATTGGGATTCGCCCTTGATTAACACCAAGATGTAACTACTGTATTGCCTCTTCCAGCACCTTGGGTGAAAGGGAATTTTTTGCATACCTGCAAATCCTATTCTCAAAGGCAGCAGTGGGAGGCAGTCATTGCTCAGTTCATTGTTCTTGTAGTTTTGTTATAAAAAAAAAAAACTATTTCTGAATTGCAAGAGTGACCAAAAAACTAAACCACAAGACTTGTTATGTTTTCCACATTATAACTTAAAAAGAGTCTAATTTAAACCAATTTAAACAAAAAAATGTCTTCAGGCTGAGTCTTAAAAGGAGCCTGAAGTGATTTTTTTTAAATGGCTGACTTGCAGACTTCTGAAAAGTGTGGTTTGTGATGAATAATTGCAGACCTTTCAAGCAGTTGTAGTGGACTCTTGTAAAGCATGCCATCCACTTGTGTGTCTAGTTAACAACTGTATAACAGGCTGTAATAAGACAATTAGCCTTGGATGGGACACATTATTCTTGTGTGGGACTGGCCACTGTTACAAATTAAATTTGGATGCCCAGCATAGTAGTAACATGTTACATTTCATGTATGACATTGATTAATAACTCAAAGTGAAGCATATAACTGTATTAGATCTAGTAGTAGTTCTCGCGCAAAGTGAAAATTGTCTGGAAATTGGACTAACTGGCTAGCATTCATGTCTGGATTCTGTTACTGTGGATTTCTAATTGAGATTAGCGTGTTCAATTTGCACGGTCCATCCTGTTTCTGTTTTTTATACATAATTGGAAGATGCTATGTCAACACACATGTTATTTTGCTATAAAGAAGAATTTCAAGAATTGGAATTGTTCTCTCAGTTTCTGGTCTTGCTGAGTGTAGATGTACCTGTGGAATCAAATTATTTGGGTCTGTGTCAGTATGGTAAACAGTTGTCCAGATTAGGATTCAAGAGGGTAAACTGGGAGAAAAAGAATACTGTAGGTTTTGGCACAATTGGAATTCATCTCTGCTCCTGTATGTTCAAAGGTTTCAGTGAATCATTGTTCCTTTGAGCTAGGAATTATACAGTACATTTGGCAAGCTCCGTTTCTATTTTGCCCTTCATGAATCAGGAAACTAATAAGTGGAACATGAGTGTTCAGTTTTTAATATTTACATATTCAGAAGCTTATTTTTCAAGAGTTCCTGACATGTCAGTTTAATTGAGGCATTCATATTGTTCAGGCTGTTTTTTATTTAGAAGGCATTATCCATAGGGATGGAGAACTTCCTTAATGACATCTGCCTATGCTTGACTTTATGTTGCTCCCAGTGTTATGATGTCATGCTCTGCTGCCCAAACATTTCTTATTGTGACCAGTACAAACACTGCTCTTGTGTTGGAACTCAAGCACCAAGCTACTACAGCAACACTGGAAGTTTCCCTTCTCTCTTGTTAGAATGCTATTGTGTTTACTGTGGCATAGTGAAGGTAGTGATAATTAGCATCAAATAAAAAACAGGGCAAAAGCATTGCTTTGAGGATTCTGGTGGGTTTATTTTTTAGTAGGAAGAAAAGTTAGCTGTCTTTGTTCTGCTTTCTGGGGTTTTTATCTGATGGCTCAATTCTATACTTATTAGTAGGGATGGGTTTTTTTTGT
Source organism: Lerista edwardsae (assembly GCA_029204185.1). NCBI lineage: Eukaryota > Metazoa > Chordata > Lepidosauria > Squamata > Scincidae > Lerista > Lerista edwardsae. Next base: position 8,311,930 of record JAJKFI010000032.1, read on the forward strand.
TGAAAGAAAACACATAACGCGAAATAAAACGAATTTACGAAAAAGCCGTCACTTAATGAAATAATACCACATTTGCTTCCTTTTGAATTACTTACTTTGAGGAAGTAATTTTCAGTAAGGCAGCCACCCCCCCCCTCCCCGGAACATTTCAGATAAAGCTGCTTTCTGGAGGGTATGCACGTGTAGCAGCGGGGTGGGGGGGAAGGGAGACTATTGATGAAGCCCTACAGCAGCGAGATTAAGGGTATGTGTTGTTGATGTTTTATTTAACCCCTGCTTGATCCTGAATACCAACAAATGTGTTGCTGTTGCCTGTGCATATCTACTCAGAAATAAGTCCCATTGTTGTTCAATGGCTTTCTTCCAGGAAAGTGTATATAGGATTGTAGCAAGAGTTTAAATTGTAAATCTGCAGACGCTAGACACAAGTAATTGTAGATACAGTAAGGTTGCAAGCAAGCAACCTCCCCACACCCATCTCATTACAATTCATTATCTGTTTTCTAAGTTTGTAAGTGGGTATACGTACATCTTTTATTGAGTTTTGCAAGATAGAAGATCTTTTAAGAGTGTTGTTTTAAAAAGTGAGTCCCAATGCCAAAAAAAGTTTGGAAACCACTGCTACAGTACTTTACAACTATGCTCTAAATATCCTGTCTGCAGTTTGCAGTATACTGCACTTGTATTACTTCAATAAAGCAATATTTTTGGATGTTAACCTTGAGCTTTATGTTATGGATGTTAACCAAAAGACTTTTGTCTTTTTTTCCTGCCCTCATCAGACTGTTAAAGAAAAAACAGAGAACCATGCCAAAGCACCTACCGTAATTAATATTAGCAATAATTAATATTACTTATTGTACTTTGTGTTGTTTGTAAAATTTTGAATAAGAATTTGGATTAAAACACATAACACCGCAATTTACTATTTTAATCAAGAAATTTTGGGAAAAACGTATCACCCAGAAAACTCCATCCCTACTTATTAGCTGTCATTGCTGTGCTTCTTCTGCTGGTGAGGACTGATATAAAGCAGTCCATGCCAGTTGTAAAAGGCGCTCCGACAGTGCACCACTCAATACACTGGTGGGAAGGCCAGAACTTGCCTGCCTGCGTCTTTGGTTCTTCTTCTGCCTGCTGGAGCAGGTATGTTAGCAGGAGAGGCAAGAGGGGGTGGGGAGAATGAAATGGGCAGGGAGGGGCAAAACTGGATAGGGGTGGAAGGTGGGTGGATCATTTCCAAGAAGGGGGTGGGTTTGGCAGAGTGGCAGCCACCAAATCTTCTTCCTGAACTCAATCCTACACACGGATTGATACAAACCTACACCAGCTATTTAGTTAGTGCAGGTTCAAGTAGACCCCCCCCCCACTATGGAGACTTACCCCGAGGTAAGGGAAACATTATTCCCTTACCCTTAGGAGATGTCTGTAACGGCCCCTTCCTGGAAGGATACAGTGTTAGCCATTTTGACATAGCTTCATTGCTGGGGGGAGGAGAGAATAGGATTGGACTATAATTAGTCAAATAGTTAGTTGATAATACTACTAATAGTAACAACAACCAATATTTATATACTGCCTTTCTTGTGTCATCAGATTTCTCCTCTGACTTTAATTCAAGGCAGTTTACATAGGCTAAATCTCATTTATTTTCAATGTACCGTACTCAAAACTAACTTTCTTACAGCCCAATGCTATCCTGGTGCAACTGCACCAAAAAGATATGTGCTGTGTCTGGTAGATACAGAGGTTTTGAAAGAGGCTTTGAAAGAGAAAGGGGATTTAAATCCTCTTACCCCTCTATAAGCCTCCCACTTTGTGATGGATCTCCTTGGACCTGCGCCAGCAACAGAAAGGGTTGCAGAGGCTGCTGCCAAAGGGGATAGGATCCTGTGCACACCATTACTGCTGGATTCATCCCCTACCACATTGTCCCTGCCCCTTCCTCCTCCTTGCCCCCATTCTGCCCACCCTCTCCCACTTCCCGTCCTGTCTTACTTGCTTGGCCGTGTGGCCAGTGCTGTGGCAGCCTGCTACTTTGCACACTGCCAGAGCGCACTTTACTGCAGTCGTGTTGCATTAACGCATGTTGAACTGTTAGTCATAACTAAACTTAAATTACGACCCTGTAAATCAGGATCAAATATTGAATCCAACAGAATGGAACTTCTGGGTTTCTTCACCTTCCATCTTTAATGCTTGTAATATATGATATGGAGGTTAGCATGGGTTATCTTAAGAGTTCTTTAAAAAAAACACCTCATGGTACCTTGCACAGGATGGGACCTGTAGGAACAAATGTCCTTCCTGTGTCACTATAGTAATATCAGACTATCTAACGCAGCGGTCTCCAACCTTTTCATGCCACGATTCCAAGAACTCGTGACTCCCCCCTTGGTGTTGCTCACTCCCTGCCCCCATCATCTCCTTGTCCCTGTCTCTGGGAAGTCCTCTCTGCACCATTCACTGTAACCCAATATTCTTATTAGAGGGAGAGAGCAGAAAAGAGTACCATGAAGCCTGGCATTAGTGAAAACTATTTTAGCACAATTGCTAAGCACCTGAGTAGAACCTACCTCCAGGTTAGGATTGCGTACTCAGTGTGCTGCTGGGGGCCCTGGTGGGAAGGCAAAGGTAAGAAGTGTGCAGCAGGCAAGGGTTCAACACCAGCAAGTTGTTTCTTTATTTACACACACACAGCTTCGATCTCTTTTCTCCCTCCATTCTGCTTCTCCTTTATTCAGTGATGTCATGCAGGGGGTACGCGGGGGTATGCGAGTACTGGTTTCTAGGATTACGGTTGGCCCCGCCCATTCGCCCGCCCACTCGTTGACTCCGCCTCCTGCAACATTTGAATTTCCTGCACGTTTGAGTTGCCTGCACGTTCTCAGAGCCAGGCAGGCAGCGAGTGGAGACTTGCCTTGCCTTGCCACTGAAAAATGAGCTGCTCTGGGGTTTTGGAACTGTTGGGTCACTTTAACATGATGCCAGGCCTCCTTAACGTGTTCTGGGGGTGCTGTGGAATACTGTTGCAACTGTTGGGTCAGTTTAAAATCATCTGAGGCCTCAAAAAGGGCTTTTTTCATGTCCCTTCCTGCCACGACCTCACTTCCGGCTTATGACGTCACTTCCGGTGGGCGGGTCCCGACATGTGCCAATCAAAAGTGAGTACCTGTTGTTAAATCATTTAGATGACACCACTGCCTTTATTCCACCTTATCCCCTGTTATGACAAACTTGTCATGAGGGACAAACTTGTGAGGGAGAAACTGGAGCTTTGAAACCATGGCTATAAGGAAACAGGGAGAAGCACATACCACAACAGCTCCCACTCTGCTGAAACTAGTATAAGATAATGCTTTGGGAGTAGCATCCTAGGAAGATAATCTCAAGTAACAAAGCAACTTGAAATCATGTTAACTGTCTGGGTCTTTTCGTAGTGTTAGTATTTTTCAACCTAGTCTAGACCAAATCTGTCAAAGCAAAGCAATATAAATTTGAGAAGCATGCTCTTTTGTTTTTAATAGATTGCATTTGTTTGCCACATTAATAAAGGGCTTGGCTTAACCTATCATCATGATTGGAGATTTGTGCTTTGTATTTGTTATCCATTAATAACAAAGAAATTCACATTATGGTTTTCATTACTTTGTCTAAGGACATTCAGTACTTTTGGCTTGCCAACAGAGATTATCTCCCTTTGATGCTGAGATTTTTGGCGAATATTTGCAGTAATAAAACACATCATTTTAAGAATAATTTCTAGGGTTTCTTTAATTTGAGTTTTTTTGGCATTTCATAAGCCTAGCATCAAGAAATCAATCAAGCTAGATATGCTGAGAAACTCTTAGAACAGTTATAATTAGAATCATATTATGGGAAATCTCAAGTAAAACATATGCAAAATTCTATTTGCTCTAAAATAGACACTTCCTTCTGAATACTAACAAAATAATAAACATAAGGTTTATTTGCATAGCAACAAAAGAAAAAGGAGAGACTGTGATCAATTGAGTGCTTTTATTGATCTATTACTGAATAGTTTTAGAAATTTTTGTTATGCATAATAGCCTCAGTCTCCTCTGTTTATATAATAACATTTGGTAGAATCCTAATAAAAATAATATTGTTAGAATGTTTGTGAAATAAAGATTATCACTAGCTGAGCTCAATGTTTGTTTTAGTATTTAGATGTCAACAACTGTTGGATGCTTTCAAAATTCATAATTTACAATATTTTACAATATATCACAGTGATATAAAGCATTCATTTAAAGAGTTGCAGAATGGAAAATTGCAATCAGCCAGTAAATGGAAGGCTTAATTAGGACAAGACTTGTTTACTCAGGGATGGCAAAGACAGTGCTAGTAAGGCAGAGGCCTGCATTGGCCTCCTATGGCGCCCCAGTCTGTTCCCTGGTGGCAGATAGGGTGCAACAAATGCAATGGGTATTGAAGATTTCAGGCTTGGCATCACCACGTTGACTCTTTATCTTCGATCCTCTCTAACTATTCACGTTGACATTTGCTCATTGAAAATACTGTATAACAGCTGTTCCCAAAGTGGTGGGTCATGATCCACCATTAGAAACCTTTACTGGGCTATTCCTCCTTAAGGGGAGTGGACCAGTAACAGGTGCTCTGATGGTGCCACAGTTATCATAACACTGTGGGCACCCAGGGGCTTTTTAGCCGCCCTCTCCTGCAGGGTCTACCTGATGCTGTGAAAAGCTCTGATTTGTGCTCAGAAGAGCACTTCTGGCTCCCGCATGAAAACAGGAAGTACGCTCCAATTGAAACATGGAGTGATTTGAGCTTTAGGAGGCCTGCAGGAGGAGGGCCGCAGAAGGAGGCCTGCAGGAGGCCCCCTCCACCCCCAGGTAGACTAAACCTCTGGGTGCCCATGGCACCATGATCCCTGCTGCACCATTGGGACACCCCCCTACCCTGAGCCCTGCCCCATAAGTACTCACTTCGGCTCCCAAAGTCCGAGTCGGACTTTGGAAACGACTGCTGTAGAGGAAGTGGAAGAAAAGCATTTTCATTGTAAATAAGCATCCTGGCCAATGTACGTATGTATCTATTTGATTTATGTCACTCTGTATTCCCATAGACTGAGGCTGCAATCCTGAGGGCATAACGCTGACGTGGGAGCACTGACCAGCACTCCCGCCTCAGTGCTAGAGCGCTAGGAGTAGTGTCAGCCCGAGGATGCTGGTGGAGAGCCACCCTTGCGCCAGCCAAACTCAGCTGGTGCAGGGGCAGTTCTGGGAGGAGGGAGGGCAGGCAGGAGGCAGCTCTGGGCGGAGTGTGGGGTGGGCCAGTGGGTGTGCCGGCCTGGGGAGTGGGTGGGGATGGGATGCGGCCTATGCATCAGACCTACGCTCGCAATTTCGCAGGTGCAGATCCGAGGAACCCATAGGAAGGCTCCAGCAGCCTCCCAAGCTGCGCTGGAAACAGTGCAGGCCGGCAGGCCGGCCTGTTCTGGCGCAGCTTAGAATTGTGCCCTAAGTGGCACCCAGTAGCTTTCCTAAACAGTCCTATTTGCATGGGGCTTGCATAACAAAACAGTTGAAACAAAAACAAATGTAAGCTTCACATGTAAAAACACATCCTGAGAGTAATCTCTTCTAATTTGGGTGTTGCTTTAAGCAATAGGGGCGTGTAGGTATGTGATGGCGCTGCAGGTTAAACTGCTTAGCTGTTGAGCTTGCTGACCGGAAGGTTGGGAGTTTGAGATCACGCGACGGAGTGAGCTCCTGCCGCTTATCCCAGCTCCTGCCAAGCTAGCAGCTTGAAAGCACGTAAAAATACAAGTAGATAAATAGGGACCACTTCGGTGGAAGGTAACGGCATTCCGTGTGCTTTGGCACATAGTCATGCTGGCCACATGACCACAGAAACTGTCCTTGGACAAACACCAGCCCTTCAGCTTAGAAATGGAGATGAGCACCACCCCCTACAGTCGATCATGACTAGACCATTCAGTCATGGATAAACCTTTACCTTTTACTTTAAACAATACACACCCTTCCCTCCCCTGAGTGGTGAAAAATTCCAGGGGTGCCACTCCTGGGTTCCTTTTGCTAGGAGACCGCTGGGACTATTTCTGTTTCTGGAATGTTTGCTTTATTTGCAGATATACAATCACTGCAGTACATAACAACCTGCTATGCTGCATCAGTTCCTCATAGCGCAATCCTAATCTGTGCAGAAGCAGGCAAGCAGCCTGGCATGCGGTGTATCCTATGCATGGAAGAAGGTAGCTGGAGCTCACTGTGGGTCAAGGGGACATTTATCCCCTTACCCTAGGCTACGCCCCAGGGGCTGCTCAGACCTGCGCCTGCTAAATAACTGGAGTGGCCTGGGGCGGGGCCTAATGCCCAGATCGTCTCCCCTCCCCGGGCCACCCTGCCCATGGGATGGTCCTCTTTCCACCTCCCTCCTGCCGTCCCCCTTCCTCCAGAGCCTCCACTCTGGCGGGCGAACCTGGCCAACATGGGAATGACTTACTGGACTTCCCACTGCTGCTTGTGGGCTGACACTGCTGCCTGCATTGGTCTAGTGCCCAATGTCTTGGTGCAGTCGTGCCTTATAGCATATTTGCAACCACATGGATCCAACACTAGCAACATGTCAGCCTAGCACAATATCTGAATTATACCTTCAGTGAGATGCAGAGCCCCAGTGTGCTTGAGGGTCAAACTACACATTTCACTAAGGCTGCAAGCAGAGGTGTTTCTACAGGGATGGCAAAGCTCTAAGTTTTGCAAGAAGCCTTACCCTGTCATGTCAATCCCTCCTCTCCCTTGCTGCTGTAGCCAGTAAGCAACGCCAAGATGTTGCTGTTCCCTGTGAGGATTGGCTAAAACAGTGCAGGAGAGGAGTGATTTCTACTGCAAGGTAAGGCTTCTTGCAAAACTTAGAGCTTTGCCATCCCTGTAGAAACGCCTCTGGCTGCAAGCTGTCCTGGGAGTAAACCCCATTGACTTCTGAGCAGACATGTATAGGGTTGTGCTGTTCGTGAGAAATGTGGCCGTTTTCGTATCATTAATGAATAGCATGGATTGTGGTGGTGAAACCATGGTTGAGAGAGGAAAAGGGGGCATTAACACGTTGCCTTGCCATAATTGCAATCATAGCCCCTTATGTGTATGTGTTTGGGGGGATGTTGATTAACTTTCAATTTGTGGTTTTTTTCCTCAGTAAACACAGGACATGAAGGGGCCATGATCAGGATTTGAATGATAGTGGGGGTAAAGTATTAAAGCTCCTTCACCCCCACCACAGCCTCACCACATTTTGCATCCCTGCACGCTATTTATAAAGAAAGAAAAAAACCACTGGGTCATGTTATGCATTTAGCATAATGTGTGGTTTGGCCTGAGCTTTAGCATGAGCAAACTCACATCTCTTTCCATTCCAAAGCAAAACTGCTGTTTCTCACACACAATCTGCCAAGCATTTGTGTCATTGTTGCTGGTGGATAGACAATTCAGGCAATCCTGAAGTTGGAAACCCTAACTAACTTTCCAGCACTGACATAGCTGTGCCAATGGGGCACATGTTGCATCCTGCAATTGGGGAGCAGTCACCGAGTCATCCTCAAGGTAAGGGGATGTTCGTTCCTTCATCTCAGAACTGCATTGCCCTTACTTCGGTTCTGGAAAGTTGGTTAGGATAGTGCCCGCGGAAGATCATTCACTGCTATTAAAGGAAAATTAGTATTATAGAAGCCTTGAACTCCAATTGGACAAGACTGTCTGGAAAATCATAATGATTCAAAGAAATCAGAATCTAAGTCACAACATTATTTCTGAGCATGGCAAAGGAAACATGTTTCATTCTTGCTTTTCAAATTTATTAGATGTTCATATAACTTGCCCTGCTTGATCAGGCTTAGGTCCATTTACAGCACAATTCTATGCATGTCTGCTCACTTCTGAATCCTATTGTGTACAGCGGGGTTTGCTCTCAAGAAAGTACATATAGATTGCAGTTTCAATCCAACAGATTCCCTCCAATAGAGTTGAAAAATTGGATGCCTTGGAAACTTAACAAGCAGGGCATGAATCAATAGGATGTATGTCCCTAACATCTGGTACCTAGAGGCTTACTTTGGACAGGAAAGTTCCATTGAACAATCATGGTTAATATCTGTTTGATAGGTTAATTTTCCATGCTTTTGTCCGAACCACTTAAAAGCTTGTTGTCACCATCACATCTTGTAATAAATTCCATAAGTTAATTATGTGTTGTGTGAAGTTTACAGAATGTTCTGCAATTAAGCAAAAATGTCTGCTTAATTGCACTGTTGGCTGTTCTACATGAATTCATAATGGATTTTCTGACAGTACTACTAGAATGGTATGTATTAACTGGCATAGTTTTCAGTTGTGGTGCGAAGCAGCATTGGCCCCTACATCTCTTCATCATTATTTTTTTCCTAGCCTGCTGTCAAGAACATCCTTGTAGCAATACTATTTTCTTTATAAAAAAGCATTTCTATCCCACTTTTCCGCTTTAAAAAATGCCCAAAGCACTCCCATCACATAATAAAAAAAGAACTCTTGCAAAAAAGGAAACAAAACACTAAAACAGAACAGAGGGCAATTAAAACAATCAAGACACTGGGGCAGCCAGAATACCAAAAAGAATCTAAACAGGCAGGCTGCCTTTTGAAACTACAAAAAATCAGTTGTCTTCAGAAAATACCTGAACTGCAACAAAGTCAGGGTCAAACAAATCTCCCTGGGTGCAACAATGAAGAGGCTCTCATGTATACCCATCAGTTGCTTCTCAGAGGAGGGTAGGAAATCCAAGAAACCCCTCCCCAGATTACTGTATATAGTTGTGTGTACGTCAATCTCATAGATAAGTTGAGGGCAGGGTTTAAGCCTAAAATCATGAAATTTGCTATGACCCATGGATAAGCCAAGGGTAAAATCCCATTTGGAGCCTCTTCCAAAGACCTGTTTTGAGTTCTGGCAGCATAGGGCAAAGCAGCACCCTAAAAGCAATATGTGGGGATTGTAAGCCTATTCTGCAGCCTGCCTTGCTCCATGGGAGGTCTACGGCCTTGCTCTGCCCACCATGTGACTCAATGCTTTTACTGCATTAACCCATGTATAAGTCAACTTCAGGTTTTCTGGGCAATTTTAAGGCATTTTTTTTGACTTATACAGAAGTATATATGATATTTTAAAAGGTGGCCATGATCACACCGGGGAAGATAAATTTTTAAGGGTGCAATCCTAACCAAAGTTCCAGCACTGACATAGCTGTGCCAGTTGGGCATGTTCTGCATTCTGCAATGGAGTAGTAGTCACAGAGGCTTCCTCAAGGTAAGGGAATGTTTGTTCCCTTACCTTGGAGTTGCATTGCCCTTATCCAGGCACTGGAAAGTTGGTTAGGATTGTGCCCTAAGTGATCTGGCTGCAAACTGTTTAGGGCTTTAAGAATTGGATTGAAAACAGGAGAGGAGTTGCATGATCCAGAAATGCCCCTAGCATATAATGCTCCTAGTCAGATTCTGCTATTCAAATTGGTTCTAAGAATGTTTCACCATTCCTCCAGTAGCAAAGCAATCACATGTATTTTCCACTTGGAATGGAAGTGTTTCCATATATTCTGTATTATCTTGATACTGCTTTACCTGTTTCTTCAAAAGAATGATTCTGTTGTTTTATGCATGCCTTGCTTTTCATCCAAGAGCAGCTTCTAAAGCCGCTTACAATACTATATGCGAAACAATTCAATATATTAGCGGTATGTGGAGATATTTATGACAGTCTCTTCTTGATCCCTGTGATGTTGTCCTTCACATTCCATACTCTTCTCCTGAAACAGGGGAAACAGAAGGCTCTGATGGCAAAGATTATTAGAATTAGAATTTGCACAAGGAAACATCTTCAAAATAGTGACTGTGGGTTGAGTTTGAGGAAAATGATGAAAAGAAGTTGCATGTTTTGCTAGAACTGTGGTACTCTGAAACCCAAGCTATAAATGTAGCCAGACCTCCAAGAATAGAAACTCAAAATGGGGAGGAGATTGGGCATGACACAGAAGGGAAGTGGGAGGGACAAAGCATGCCATAACTTCCCTTCAGATGATGGATTTGCCCCTGAGGCCAGGATAACAGTTCAGTGATGACTGAGCCACTGTGGGAAGGAATAAACCTATATGGAACAATGGAGGTGGGGGGGAGAAAAACAGCAGAAAATTTCGCCTCCCCACCTTGCCTCACCCACTCTCATATAATATATCATAGGGTACAGACTACATTTGGTAGCCATTTATAGCACACCAATCCCATTATATAAGCTTCTTCCAGAGGAGAAGACTGGTTGCATGTATCTGTATGTCTCTGGCCTCTCAAAGGAGAATTTTAGAGATGGGAAGTATGGGTGGTGTTGGAACCACTTGTGTAACTGAAGGGGACCACAGGGGTCATAGGAACCTGGGCAGTCCTCAGCAGTCCTGGGCAGTCCTCGGTGGGGGGCAGTAATGTAGCCCCCGCCATGGCCTGCCCCCCCTTACTTGCAGCTGCCCCTTCCAAATGCATCTGTAGCTTTGCTCCCGTTGTGTCCAGAGGGTGTTCTGAGGGCCAAGCATGCAACCTCCTTTCTGCCTGTGGAGGGTACCGGAAGGCTAAAAACTGGAAGTCAGTTTCCCAGCGTAATCTTAGCATGTCTGTCATGTCGACGTGACACAGTAAGCACCGACGCCGGGGTGCAGATTGGCACCCCTGTGTTGGCGCTCGAGCAATGGGACTGGAGCTGCAGGCAGCGCCAATCCCATTGCGCCGAGCCTCTCCCATGTTGGCCGAAACCAAGATGGCACAGGGATTAGTGGGGGGAGGGAGATTCTGGGCGGGGAGAGGGGGGAACATGGGCGGACTTGGGAGGCCGCCATACAGGGTTGGCTGTCGGGTCAGGTTAGCAGAACTAGGAGCAGACATTCGAGCAAATCTGAGAAATATTCTTGGGGCATGAGTCATATCTCCCCAAAGGACTGCGCCAGGAAAACCAAGACATTGTATCACCTTACTTATAATGGAGGAAAGTTCCTTGGATCCCTTCTAAGCACTATTGAAAGTGACCAGGAACTAAAGAGTTGTGTATTCCTCTAAATGTTGAAATAACATTTCTCCAGTAAACATAATCAGGCTTAGAATAAAGTCAACACATTATGGCAGTTAATTTCAACCTTTTTCATCTCATGACGTACTGAGAAGGCTCTAAAATTGTCAATGCACACCACCAGCTTTGTGACACTTGACAAGACACACTGCAGTGCCGGCCTGGAATTTGTGTTCTCCAATGGCCCTTCTAATATATGACCCTCCCATGACAAATTCCCATTGCATATATGAATATATGACAAATTCCCATGGCATATGTGTGGACCATTCATTGAACACCAACAGTGGTTAAACATTGCATTGTGGCAAAGTCTGTCAAAAACAAGTCTGTCAAGTCTATTCCCCAACTCCTTCAAGTCCTACAATTCTATCATCCTGTCTGAGCTACTGCTATGCACGGAATTATAAGGAAGCCATAATGCATGCAAAAATAACTCTATATAAAAAGTGCATAGCACATAGAAATGGCTGCAAACCATATTTGGCATAATCATGAAACCTAAAGTACACACTTCTGAAGGGAAGGTTGCATTGGTGAGGTTGAATAACAATGCTGCTTGTTTTTATGCAACAGTACAGCAAGAGTAATGAATCATGAAAACAGAATGGGGGGTGGGATGTACTATAAATTTAGTTATGGTTTCCCTTCCGTTAGGAATTGTGTTTTCATGTTGCAGACTCTTGGCCCATACAAACGGAGGGATCACACATCTATATCTTAATAGGAAAACCATATGTGGTTTATTAATTACAATTGTAAATGGTTGTGGAAATGAGAGTAGCAGAGCTGGAAATAAAAGTCTGTTTTAAAAAAACACCATAGTCTGTAAAATTCTTCACATTGACTCAGCCTCATTCAACAGGATGCCCCCTCTTCAGGGTGAGAGGAAGTTCAGTTTCCATATAGTTAAATCCTGGTCTCTTTTGCATAAGAACTGCCAACTTTGTAAATTATGTGTGGTTTTAGTGATGATGTCTACTGTCTTTTAATGACTGAGGTGCGAACATCAGTGTTTGCACTGGAGGCCTCAGATTACCTTCAGCCATTTTTCCATAATTCAGAGGAAACTATATTGCAAAGCTGTAGCCCAGCAAATAGCCAGGTTCATAAAAACTATTTATTCTATACATCTGTGCAACTCAGATTTTTTTTCTTAAGTGTACTACTCTTCTGGGGTTCCCCTCCCCCTTCAAGGTCAGCATTCTTCATACTCAGATTTCCATTTCCCTCTGGACCATGCTACATTTATAGAATATGTTTTGAATGCATTAATTTTCTTTTTGCTGTCATTTTCCATACTTTTATTATGTTTTGTATGAAAGTGCAAGTTGCTTAAGCCGCTGACCTGGCAGGAACTATAAGGTTGTGAATAAGCCAAACAACATTAAACCTCTCTTGTCCAAAATTAAAGAGTCCCATGCACGTTTTGGTCACTAATAAATAAAGACCTGTCAGGTATGAAGAGCTATGTACAGAGCATCATCTAGTATAACCTTGTGATAAAATATGTTACAGTGCTGTTGATTAAAATTTATTCTTCAGATAAAGGAAAAGCTGTAAATGATCGTGGGAACTACTTGGAAACATCTGAAGCTCATATCAGACTAGCATTTGGAACTTATTATTTTCCTACTGTAATCAAAATATTTAAAAGGTTGAAAAGCATGTTTCTGCATAAGAATATGTTCTCTTATTTGCAATGCTAGACCTCAGATTTAAGTGAAAATAATCTAGGTAGACACTGGATAGCTAGCACTGTGAACTTTATATTTTGATATTTCTGCATGTACAACAGCAGTTTTCCTTGAATTTCAGCTTGCACAAGAAGCACATGCAAGGAAAAATCAGTTTTGTGTAGTTAATTCCCTCCGTCTCTGTGTTAAACTGCTTATAAATCAACGTGTTTATTGTTTTTTATAAGCATCCTAGAAATGAATGGGAAATAGAGCAGAAACCCACAGCAAAATTAAATATAACAAAGGACATGGGGTTGTTGTCTAAAAGAGTAGCTCTATGATGAGTTGTCCCTCTCTGTCCATAATGTCTAGTGAAATTTACCCTGAGTTATAATGTGCATGTCCCCATTAGCTGGCAGGGCATAATTACAAATGCCCTTTGTAATTATGTCAGAATATGGGGTAAGTTGAGTCAGATGGGGGAACTTCACATGGGGCAGTTATTTTCACTGGGAACCAGTTATTTTCACTGGGAAATCATGTGTTGTTTTGCCATTAAGCAGAGTCTTGAACTGACCTATCAACAGTTCTTGAACTGTCAGTACAGGGAAGGTCTCTCTGTTTTATGAATTTCTGAGCACAAGTAATATCATAAAATTTGACATCATTAATGTAAAATACAGTACATTCTCACTTTCTGGTTCCCAAGTTTCATCTTTTCCACTACAAAATGATGGAACATACTACATTTTATATCTCCAGGCAGCTGAAGAGCTGTCGTAATGCCAATATCTCAAACTGGACATGGTAAAGGTAGTGTTTGTAAGATCTCCAAAACTTTCCGCATGATAGTATTTATAGATTTGGAAACATACGTTTAATTCATAGTGAACAGAGCTGGAAGAAATATTTTCCTTCACAATCCTCAACACTGAAGTTTCCTTCTGAAGTTGTAAATTGCTGTTAATGCTTTTTAATGTAATGTAAGAAAGTACTGGTGTACCCTGGTATCTGCAGTTTCAATTATCTACGGTTCTGCAGATTCGGGGGGACTACTTTAAAAAGTCAGGAAAGTACAAAAAAGCCAAAAATTGAACTGCTACTGCCATGCAGCAAAACCATTTTGAGGACTCCATTTTGAGGACGCCAGGTGGTCTTATGAGCTTCCTTACACCCTCTTCCTGCATTCTGGGGCGACCGTTCAACCTGGAAGAGACTGCAGGCAGCTCAGAAGACTTCCTGTACTGGTTGACAGTGGTTTCTCTGGATGAAGTACGCAAAGCTATTTTCAGCTTTTCTCTTTACCTTCCAGATGTTTTTAAAGTGCGTCCCCAGTATCTGTGGATTCACAGTATCCACAGAGTAGCGGGGTCCAGAATGGAATCCCCACACCTGTATTATTTAGACTTTATTTTACAAAATATAAACATATTTATTTTCAGCTGTCACTGCGTATTGTACTATTAATTGTAAGAGGAGTTGTTGGAAAGAGCAGCTTCTTTCAATTTAAATTGCCAAAATGTTAAAGTTTTCCTTACCAGGTTCCCAAAATGTTTTTCCTTATGGAAACAAATTGGCAACACAATTTTTTTCCCTGAACGTTTTTGGATTTTTTCTTCGGATCACATCCTCTTGTTTTACAATCCCTGATTTGTTATGCATAAAACGGCCAAATGCTTCTGGCGAATCTTTGTTATCACATTTGCTCCCATCTCAGGAATTTTGGCAGGTGCAGCTCAAAATGGAAGGGTTTAAAAAGCTGCAATATCCAAAATTCCCTGTTCTATTCAATGGATAAAGGTATAGACACCCTGTTGTATCTTTGTGTTGAAAAGTGATATATAAATACGATTGATTGATTGATTGATTGATTGATTGATTGATTGATTGATTGATTG
>JAJKFI010000032.1:8326657-8358354 GCA_029204185.1 Lerista edwardsae
TTGATTGATTGATTGATTGATTGATTGATTGATTGATTGATTGATTGTATCTGGTAACCCTGTTCAGGGAGGAAAATTAATGCAGAATCAAATAGCAGCCCAGGAGCAAAGCAGAAGGAATCAACAAAGGCAGAACAATAATATGGGCATAAGAATATATTTCCATTATATCTTGCTGTTGAGCTTCCTGACATATGTGGCTGGCAACTGATGAAACCTAAACACTGGGTAATTCCTCTGATCCTGCAGCATTCTTAGACCCGGATCCTAAGGACTATTAGATCACTGGACCTATGCATATACCACCAGCTAAAAGTGTTGCAAACATGCCATAAAGCATGTTCACAGGAGGAGGGAGTGCCGGCACTGGACCAATGGCAGTCAGTGCTGGGCCTCAGGGCTGAACAGGAGGACTCCATTAGTGCCAGCCAATGGTAAGTCTATTCAAAGCAGAAAGAAGTGGTGAGGGGGCAGAACTGGGTGGGGGAAAGGCCGGGAGGGTGCAGAGACAGTGGTAGCCTCTGCCACCGTCTTCTGAGCCCCTCCTGAGCCGGGCAGCCCAACACTGAGCCTCCTTGGTTCTGCGCCAGTTCAAAAACAGGCACAGAGCAAAGGAGAGCATTGCTGCTGGCTGCTATCTCCCCTGGGTAAGAGAGCAAATGCTCCCTTCCCTTCAAGGAGATCTCTAGTGGTATCCTGGCAGGCTCAGAATCCATCGGTCGCCATTTTGGTGCCGTTGGAGTCATGGGCGCCTCTGGGCTCAGGATTGGGCTGCTAGATTCTTAAATGTCAGGTGTTCAGAAGCAACCTAATTGAAAATTGCACAGTAAACAGGTCTTACAAGCAGGGCATGAAAGCGATATTTTGGATTTACTCCTCTGCTTATATTACTGTTCTGCCATTGTTGTCTGACTTTGTCTTTGGATGTTAATAGAATGGATACTGCATCAATTTCCTTCTTGAAATTTTGGAAAAAAAACTCTAAGAAATTCTGATTCTTCTGTTGCAATGATATCCTATGCCCATTTAAAATAATTCAGTTGTCTTATGCTGCTGTTGCTGTTTAAATTACAATCATATTGTCATGTTGGGTATATTGTACTATCAATAGCTTCTCAGCTATGTAGGATTATTATATTTCATCTGTTGGAACAGGTCAAATAATATCTGAAATGGACAGCAAATCTTGGTTCTGCTGGGGAGTCACCTAATATGTGGGAGCCACTACCTTATTTCACTGCCATTCTGATAGGCATGCAACCACCAAGTGTACAATAGAAAGAACAAGTGGGAAAGATGGAGCTGTGAGAAATCATAGAGTTGACAAAGAAATGCAATTAGGAAATTCCCCTAGTGTAGCATAATAGTGAGAGACTTCTGGGCTCTGTGACTAATAAGTTCCTGTTCATCTAGACCTGTATGTCAGTAATATTGTATTATTATTTATTTGAAGAATTCACAGTATATCCTGCCTTTCCTATGCTAAAACAAATGCTCAAGGTGGCTAAAATTGGCAGGTTAGTCTAAACCACCATTTACAAATATACAGTATTCTGTGATTCATCGAATCCTCAGTCCCAGGTGTAGCCTTCACAGTGTAGTTCTCTGGCTGCGTGCCATTGAGCTTCAGCAGGCAGGTCAGGCCTGGACAGGTCCTCAGGGTCATTTTCTTTTGCCAGCTGGTCTTCTTGCCTACTCTCCTGCAACTCTCACTTGCAGTGACTAATCAGCTCATCAGTGCTTCCGTTCTGCCACAACAGGTACAGCAGCTTGTCACAGCTTGACATTCTGTCTCTCATCCAAAAACAGTTCCCCCTGTTAACTTCAGGCAGCACCAGCAGTTCAACCATCATTGCAATACCTCCTGCCATCTAGCCCTGAACCTGATCTGTATAATGAGGGGCATTTTTAAACTCCCCTTCTATATGCATTTATTGGAGACTTGCAGGGGGAGGATTGGGATTGAGGCATGCATATCACACAATGCACATCCCCCAAACTGATTTTTATTTCTACCTCCAAGATAACTACCTAACTGGTTATAGTTACCCTGCACATTTTCCCATTTTTTCTCTCCCAATTGCCCATAGGGTCTTATTTCAATTCCCAAATATTTTTCTGTCTACTAGGGAGCCCCCTATGTAGAAATGTCTACTTTTAATATTGGCGGTTATGTTCGGCTGCTATACTCAGGGGTTGTGCATGGGGTTGGCTAGGTTGGATCCTGGCCAATGGCCCACTTGGTCAGACTGATCCCAGTGACATTGGTAGCTCCTAATGTGTCACTGGTGTGGGTAGGTAGCACCTCGGGAGCTTTGTGCTGGGTTTTGCCCCAGGTCCACCAACTACTTGATTCCTGTACTGGCATTACTGATTCGCTTGGGACCAGCCTGGTCCCTATTAGATATAGCAGTACTGATAATACAGAACAGTTTTTAGAAGCCCTAGAGGCTGCTGCTTGATTTATAAATGTCAAAGGGTGTGGCTTTAATGGTGATTGTGCAGCAGTGCTTCCCACCCCCCAAAATAGCAGCTTGTTTAACCCTTGATGCACATAGCCTAATCTGCCCTGTCAGTTTTGCGAACCACCAAAAATTGGGTTGCAACCAGTGATGTCATTCAGGGGGAACGGACCAGAACAGGCGTTCCGGATCCTAACAGGTTCCGTGGCTGGTTCCGGGTTCCCAACAAGTGCCAATCAAAAGTGAGTTCCTGTTCCTAAATGATTTGAATGACACCACTGGTTGCAACCAATGGGTGGGTCATAGACCCACAGTTTGAGAGCCACTGATATAGAAGATGAATGCAACATGGCAAATTTGAAACAAACCTTATAGCATATTTCTTTTATTCTCATGGTCTCTTAATACACTCTTCCCTTTGATTTAACTTTTCTGTTGATATTTGTGGAGTTTATCCAGAAATATAGAAATGACTACGGGAAAATAAGCCTTTTCCTTTTCTCCATATTTTCTTAGCAACATCAACATGTTTTAGCCACCATATTACTGGAAGTCAAGCTTTAGAAGTAGAGCACAGGAAGCCAATGGAAATAATTGCAGGAAAGATCTACACAGAGAGATCAAGTTTGTATGTATTACAGACTGGCTTGGGGCAGCTGCGGACAGTTTATTTTACTTTTACATTGAGCAATTTCCATTCCTGTTAATATCCAAGTATCCAACACATGTTCAAAGGGGGATATGGGTGGGTAGGAAGGAGACAGAACATTTTCCTCCAAGAAGAGGACAAATGTGTAAATTAGGCTGGGTCCAAGACTTTTTGCACTTCTTTCAGCGAACAAAGAGTACCAAAAGTTTCAGTTCGGGCTTACCACACCCTAATCAAGCAATGTTCAAAACATTATTTCTGGAGAAATAGTGAATACTGCAGTATTGTACAGGAACAGTTTACGTATAACTAGATGAAATACAGATTCCATTTCTTAATTAGCTTAGATTAGAACTTCTTTCATGTGAAACACAGATTGTGTTTTTTGAATCACGACAGCAGCAGCCACTGCTGCCAGGAATAACTGACTCAGTATTTCTTATAATTAATGCAACTAAGGGCACAAATATGCTTCCCATATACTACTTAATTACATGACTTTACCTAAGTTGTATAAACATGACCCTATGACTGTTTGTGCACCACTACAGTGTTTTCTTAAATGATCTTGTAGAGTTGAAAGAGATGCTGCAAGGCATGCTGTCAAACTCCCTGATGCCAGTGTAAGACACATACAACTTTCATGATACATTCCTCTCCAGTCTTGTTCCATTGTCAAATGCATCTTATAGTTAGGAGCATTTTTCCTTAATCTTTAACCTACATCTATCTTCTTGTTTTAAACCCACTAACTTTTGTCTTGTTTTCAGTGGATGTGGAGGGGCCATACTCAGTGGTAGTACGCATGTGTTCAGATGGTCCCAGGTTAAATCCCTGGCATCTCCAGGCAGGGTCAGGAAAGCCTTCACCCCCCCCCCAAATTCTAGAATTCAGAGAAGCATTGTTAGCTGATATAGAACAGGGCTTGCCAGACTCTGGCCCCCAGGCCAGATCCAGTGCCCTAGCTAATCTCTCCCCCGCCTGATCGGTTCTGTGGGGGAGCCTGCTTCACTGGCTGTTTCAAGGTTCTGTCACTCCAGCATGCCGTGCACCCAGATTTCCAGGCAGATGTAGTTAGCTGGAACAGTTTCTGAGTTTGGGTTTGGAGACCGCTCGTATAGAAACTACAGACCTAGAAGGGCCAATGGCCTGACTCAGGATAAAGCAGCTTCATATGTTACCAAGTAATGTTGGTAAATACTTCCGTGCAGGAAAACATAGTGCTAAAACTGTACTGCTAAGCAATGGAAGCACTACAGTTGGTAGAACCTTGAAAAAATGTACCATCCATCTTCCCCCACTGCCGGCCTGGATCTCGCTTTTATTAGCCTGGAGTTACTGTTGAAGTTAGTAGAACAGATGAAGATTACAATTTAAAAAAAAATGCTATTGTCACGCTGTTATTGTATTGTATTGTCACAGTGTATATTGTCATGCTGTTATCTCTAATAAGCAGGTTTGGCAGGTTTTTGTAGTGCTTCAAACTCAGTTGATCAGAGGCAATGGGCAACAATTTAGTTATCTGAAAAACTATTGACTATATCAGGCTGCTAGTACAGAAACCAGCCATAAAGGCCTTATAGAGAACCATTGTAAATATTTAACCATATGATTCAAAATGAAAGACTAATGGTGCAATCCTAACTTCTTGAGCCAGCATAGCCACCCCGGCACCGTCTCAGAGTGTTGCAAACATACCATAAGGCACGTCTGCGACACCTTGTCAGCTGGAGCAAAGGTCTGTGCTGGCCGGGCTGCAACACATCCTGCCCGAGTGCTGGCAAGAACAGGTGAGGCTGTGCCGGGCAGTGTGGTGGCTGGGTGAGGGTGGTGGGAGGGCGTTCTCAAGGTGAGAGGGTGCTCCTTTGCAGGGAGAGGGTGGAACTAGGGGAGGATTGGGCCCGGAAGGGGCAGGATCAGTGAACAGGTGGTTGATTTAGACTCAAAACACTTTGCTGGGGATTAAAGTAAATAATAAAGAGATTTTTAAAAAATAAGGAGTATCAAAGAAAAGAATGAGAGGCTGGCTAAAAGACACAATTTTTAATTTGGTCAATTATTAATATTTTGTAAATCATGTAAGAAATTTACATGTATTACTCCACGCTTGCTTTATGCACTTTAAATTTAGTTTTTATTTGTTTTTATACAGTTGTTGGTTGTTTAAGTTGTTTTAATTAAAAAAATTGAATGGAAAAAAAATCCTTCTTAAGCTGGGCTGCCCAGTGATGTAACTGGTGTGGATCCGAGAAGCCCGTTAGTGGTGTCTGAGGCTTTATTCAGTGTGAAGGGAAATATTTGCCATTACTCTGAGGTGATCCCCAGCTGTACTAGATGCAGCACAGACCATGTGTCAGCTGCATTAGCACAATTTAGGATTGGGCTGCACATAGCATCTCTCATCCTTTACATCTGGAGACTTGATTCATTTTCACAAACGCCTTGAAAATTTGGGCTATGTTACTTTGGTAACTACAGAATCTGCATTTTTTGGTGTGTTTTTTTGAAAAGGATTTTTATGAGTTGTAAATTGGTTATAAATAAAAAATATTAACTATAATTCACTATTGATTAAAAGTTGAACATATTAAATTGGCACTGCTAAAGGCCAACTGCACCGACACTAATAATCAATCAATCAATCAATCAATCAATCAATCAATCAAATTTATATACCACTTTTCAACAAAAATTTCATAAAGCGGTTTACAGGCAAAAAAAAGTTAAATGGCTCCCTGTCCCAAAAGGGCTCAGAATCTAAAAAATAAATAAAAATGCAGAACACCACCAGCAACAACCACTGGCAAAAGACACTGTGCTCGGGTGAAGAGGGACATTTAGTCTCCCTCTGCTAAATATAAGAGGAACACTACTTGAAAAAGTGCCTCTTGCCCAGTTAGCAGGGGTAACAATAACATCATTGTTATAATTCCGGGGCTGTACATATTTTTGTAAATATCATGCACATTATGGCCCAATCTAGAGAGGGCCCACAGAGAGCCTTTGCTGTGGTCCCAATCCAGATCAGGCGCCCCATAAGTACTCTAGTATAAGGGAAGAAAGCTGCAATTTAGTCTTGTGAGAGATTTGACAACCTGAATTGTACCACAGTGAGGTTAACATGTTAGGTTCCTATTTCCCACCCACCCACTCCAGGCATGGTCCTAATCTGGATATACCATGTTTGCTATTACTCCTGGCATTCTTGAAACATTATTAACATCATGTGTAGTTTGGCACTAACAAGCACTCATTATAGCATTATATGGGGATATGGGTCCTGTAATGTTTAAAAATCAGGAAAAGTAAAGCACATTCTAGAGGAAACAATTTTGCTACTTTTATCCTGTTTAAAGGGCTCAGAGATTTTAGCTGATGTAAACTAGAATTTCATCAACAAAGGCAATGGAATAATGCCAGTTTTTAATAGCTGAATCTCTGACCTGTTGTCTCATATGGAAGAAGAAGTCTTCCGCAGGGGTGTTTAAGCTTCATGAATAGCATATATAGTAAGGCCGCATGAAATTTCTTTTTTTTAAAGGATGGTTTGAGTAACTGCTTGCGTAAGTAGTAAGGAAGACAGCATGCAATATCTCTGCCATAAAATATAAATGTTTTTTAACCAAAACATAAATAAAATAAAATGGAAATGACTTCTTTCCTTAGGTATTTCCCTTCATTCTGACCACCAAGCATTCATGGAGCCATTTATCTCAGAAAAAGAGAATGAGTTTCAGGCCTCCCTGCCAGTTCTTTTTAATTACCACATGTAACATTGGTCATGCCTGTTAGGAATAATGACTGAACAAAGCTTTTCCTGAAGTGGCTTTTAGTAAAGGAGGCTGCATTAGATTAGAAATGATTGGCAAGATGCTGATCACCCTCTTATTGAAATCTTTTCTTTGTTTAATTCGGCTTGAAAGAGTGTGTGGGAAAACAGCCATATCAAATAACAGAATTTTGGGCAGGGCATGGGTCTGTCTTGCTCAAAATGTGTGTATAAACATTTGAGTGAGCTGAGTATGAAAGAGTGTGCTAGAACATTCAAGAGCTTTAAAACTGAACCTATCTAGTGACCCAATCATGTTTGGACACGGCACTGATGGCACCTGTGCAACCACCACCACATCCTAAGCCCCTTGAGGTAACACCGCATGCAGCCCTCCCAGTAATGCCGGCACAACATCTTCCAGTAGCACTCCCAGCATCTGTGGTAACCCTAACACAGCCTGTTGTCCATAGTGGCAACCTGACATCAGTGTGATGTTATTCTGATGTCATCATGTCTGCTCAGCCCCAAAGCAGGTAGCCATAGAAGCACTTCCAGGGTGAACCAAGCCGGGCCAGGGATAGGTATGCATGTGCATGCCCGCACATGAACACACACACACATCACAAGGATGTCACACAGTGATGTCATGCAGGGGGTATGTGAGTACCAGTTTCTAGGATTATGGCTGGCCCCGCCCATTCGCCTGCCCACTCGTCGACTCTGCCCCCTGCAACGTTTGAATTTCCTGCATGTTTGAGTTGCCTGCACGTTCTCAGAGCCAGGCAGGCAGGCAGCGAGCGGAGCCTTGCCTTGCCTTGCCACTGAAAAATGAGCTGCTCTGGGGTTTTGGAACTGTTGGGTCACTTTAACATGATGCCAGGCCTCCTTAACATGTTCTGGGGGTGCTGTGGAATACTGTTGCAACTGTTGGGTCAGTTTAAAATTGTCTGAGGCCTCAAAAAGGGCTTTTTTCATGTCACTTCCTGCCACGACCTCACTTCCAGTTTATGACGTCACTTCTGGTGGGCGGGTCCCGACATGTGCCAATCAAAAGTGAGTACCTGTTCTTAAATCACTTAGATGACACCACTGATGTCACAGCATCCCTACTCCCTACCACAGCTAATGTGGTGAAAGCAGCAAAAAGGGCAAAAGCAGAGAAACAAAGTTTCTGAGAACTCCTAGGAATCCCAGGACCCAGGGTTCAAGTCTCCTTATGCCACTCATGGAAACACACATTCAAGGAATATCTGAGCAAGGCAAGGATAGAAAGATACCCTTTGGAAGAGGACAGCCATGTGCCCTCTTCCAAGTCCCTCCATGGACGGAGGACACAAATCCCTCCATGGCAAGGGTCTGAGTCCCTGTGGGGAAGTTCACCAGCTGCCTGCCTATTCCAGCCCGGGGTTTGGATTGTACTGTGAAGGGGCAGTGCTGGAGGAGAAGCCTCAGAAGAGTGTTGCTAGTTTTAGTGGGGGGGGGGGAATCTACCAATCACTTGAAAAAAAGATGTGAGCACTCCATAGAAAGTTCTGTTTTGCAGTGGTATGGCAGCAATGTTGTCTGCGTTTCCTATGAAAACAGGCAAACAAATGATGCCTGTTTTGGAGAAAACAGCTAAAGTGGAAGCAACTATTCATTGCCCCATTGTTCCCTTGAGGATCCAATACGCTAAGTTATGGCTTAGATCACAGGCTGATTGTTACATTCTCTTCTCTTCATTTACGCAAGATTCCATTGGGTTCAACTCTTTATAAACTGGCCATTTATAAAAATGGCAAGACGAGTGACAATATTCATTTGTTCGTGAAAAGTATTTGTTGTGGCTGTGTTCCAGAGCAGAAATATCCCCAGAGCCTATCTCAGGAATTTCAGCTGCGGGATAGTGTTCCGTTGTTGTAAATCGGCTGTTGACAATGCAAGGAGTGTGCCGCCACTGTAAAGCAGCAGGAGGCCTACTGGAATCCTGCTCTAGAGCAACTAAGCTGGTGTGATGTTGGTTCGTGAGTGGGAACAGGAAGTCATGGGGCACATTGGAGGAGGAATTGGGGGCATGTCAGGGAAGGAAGGGGTGGATCCAGCAGCAGTTGTGCATGATGGATCATATCCCCTCTTTTTAACACCTCCATGCCACTTTTCTCTCCTTAAGACATATGTCATCAAAATGGCTGATGTATGTCAACGGAGACCCATAGGCAATTGGGCAGTCACTGGCCCACTGGTGTATGATATTTCCAAAAGAAAATTAATTACCATTAAAACCATTCCATAATCTTTGAACAAAGAATTGTTTGGATTTCTAGGTAACTTTGTCACAGTGTTGTACCCTGGCTAAATGTCATTACCCCATTACACTGCTAGGTAAAGCAGTGGAATGGAGAAGCTAAGGCTTTTTTTAACCCAAGCACACAGGAAGCTGATTATGTTCTGCCCAGTTCTGCCCATGTTGGCATGTAATGTATCATGCAGGAGCGCTTCATGTTACCCTACCATAGTTGCACTCTGCTGCCAAGTGATGCTCCACTAAGATAGTATAACTGAGAATCAATTCTACATGGAAGTATACCCACAGAGGGCTCAATCCTATCCCACTTTCCAGGGCTGATGCAGCTGCAACGCAGCCCCAAGGTAAGGGAACAAATGTTTCCTTTCTTTTCTTTGAGGAGGCCTCCATGACTGACTGCCCACTGCGGGATGCTGCACACATTCCAATGGTGTCGGTGCTGTCGGGCAAGAGGTGACTGCCCTCGCAGTAGCCGGCATTAGGGCATTGCGAGAGGCAGCATTGGAGCTGACACCAGTTGTGTTTGGGCTCCCTCAAGCCTCCCAGTCTGTTGAGGGATCCAGCAGCCCCAAAGATAGGCAAGGGGGAGGGGGTTCCTTCACCCACTGGTCCTCCTCGCTTCCAGCAGTCTTGCTTAGGTTCACTGGCAGGCCAGCATCCTACCTGCTAGCCAGCGTCCTCCAGACTGCCCTCATCACTGGCTTGCCTGGAGTTATGTATTCCCAGCTAAGCTGCACCAGCCCAGGCTGACAACCCTCCAGTTCCCTGATCCTGCGAGTACTTACTACCATCCCTTCTCTGGCATTTGCAGACATGGGCTTCCTTTCACTTGCTCCTGGTGTCAGTAGGCCAGGCAGACTTCTCCCAGACAGCCGCAGGAGGGTCTGCAGGAGAAGGGTACATTCATCCCCTTCCTCTGCAGTAACGGTGCAGAGTAGAAATGGTTCTACTCAACTCTGCACTGGCTATTTTATTGGTGCAGAGGTGAGGGCCTCAGTGTTGGGCCACGTGGCCCGACATGAAGGTCTGGACCCAGCAGTGAAGGTCTCCCTGGCCTGGTATCCTCCTAAAGGTAAAGGTTTCCCTACGACTGAATGGTCTAGTCGTGACCGACTGTGGGGGCGGTGCTTATCTCTGTTTCAAAGCCTGTAGAGCCAGCGTTTGTCCGAGGACAAGCTTCCGTGGTCATGTGGCCGGCATGACTCTATGCTGTAGTGCACGGAACGCCGTTCCCTTCCCACCGAAGTGGTCCCTATTTATCTACTTGCATTTAGGTGCTTTCGAACTGCTAGGTTGGCAGGAGCTGGGACAAGCAACGGGAGCTCACTCCGTCACGCAGTCTTGAACTCCCAACCTTCCGGTTGGAAAGCCCAGCAACAGCACTGCGCCACCACGTCCCAGGTATCCTCCTGCTGTACCTGTAATCAGTGCAAGGCCGGCGACCGGTGCCCTTTTGCCCCACCTGGAACTAGTGCAGTGCTGGTGACTGGTACATTCACTGTCACCAATGTCACATTGCTCCATCTGGGTGGTGGGGGCCAGTGTTGGCCCGGTGCTGGCGGTGTCAGCTTACCGCCGGCACTGGGAGTGCCTTACAGCACTTTTACAATGCCAGCGCCGGTGGTATGCTCATACTGCCAGCACTGTGGGGCTCAGGATTGGGGCCCTAATTACATTCTGTGTTTGCCTAGTCTATGTTAATGGACTAATGAATGGTGCATGTAGATATTGTAAACTATGTAAGTCCACAAGTGAAAACCATGTCATAGCCAATATTGGGAAAGTCCGAATTAGAACAGAAGCCATCAGTTTAATTAAAATGATGCAAGTATAAGTAGACAGTGACTTATCTAATTTTTGTCAGTTTTCCACAGTAAGAGTCATGCCTGTGTTAGAAATAGATGCACTTCTCAGGTCTTCAGAAAGAGAAAGCACCATCAATCTGACTCCAAATTTTTTTTGGAAGAAGGGCAACTGCCAAGAATAAGGAAACCGATATCTCATCCATCATATCTACACTTTGAGCAGTACAGAGATCAGCTTTAATATTATTTAATGCATGTAATAAAGAAAAGGAAAAATATTGTAGTGATATTTGTGCCATATAGTTAATGGTTTGTTAGCATTTCTCTCATAAAATTTTATTTTCTGTGGTCTACTTCTTGGCCATGAATGTGAAACTAGGTATGCCTCAAGGAGGAAGTCGTTCTAGGCCCATATCCCATCTGCCAAGATTATTGAAAGAATATTTATCATGCTTTACAGTTATTTTTCCATTCATCATTAATGTATAGTTTAGGATCATGTAGTCTCATAAATGAATCCTCATTTATTTCTTGATTTGCATCCTAATTCTGTTCCGGACAGGGTTGTCCCCCCTTCATCTCCAGTGTTGATGAAAACATATTTCTCTCCAGGACTGTCCCAAGATTTCCTGACCCCTTACAGTAGGTGGTATGCCAAATGCTATTCTCCTGCCTGATGAAGTGCCAGCCTCTGCTCCTCTCATATTCCAATGTTCCAGCTCAGCACTCCTCTCCCCTCCATTTTTCCTGTTTCCGCTTCCTTTTTCAATCCGGGGGGGGGGGAGGAGGAATGCAAGTGTCACTGGAGACAAGTACGTGGATAGAGGTGCATGCCCCCCCACCAATCTGATCTCTGTTGCGACTGACCACTTCAGTTGGCTTCATGTATGGGCCCTGCTTCCATCCAACTTATCTGGTGGTATTTTTTTTTCCACCCATGAACACAGGATGGAATAAAATGTTATGAATGATACAAATGGCAGTCCTGAGTTTTGGCTTTGGTAATTTTTAGAAATGTTTGTCACAGTGATTCCCAACCTCCTGCCTCTTTAAGACAGGGTTGGAAACCTTCTGAGGACCCATGGGTAATGGTGCCTGTCACTTCTGGGTTCTCTGCACTGCTGCAGCTGCCAAAAGCTATGAAAGGGAGGTAAGAAGCCCTGTTAAAACACATTTCTTACATCCCTGGCGGCAGTGGTGGGGAGAAGTGATGGGCACAATCACTGTGGGTCTCCTGCTGCTTGCCACCCCACTTTAGGGGGGAGGATTATTAAAATGCAAAACCTGGGGGTTGCAACCACCAGGTAGGGAACAGCTGGTTTATCACATGGCATGAGATAACATGCGGTGTGGGATGTGGTGGCACTGCGGGTTAAACCACTGCTGCTGAGCTTTCTGACCAGAAGGTTGGCAGTTCAAGACCACGCGGCGGAGTGCGTTCCCGTTGATTCTCCCAGCTCCTGCCAACCTAGCAGTTCCAAAGCATGTAAAAATGCAGGGGACGGGGCCAAGTTTGGAACGGGGTGCCACGATTCTCTCTCTTGCCAGAGAGATCTGACACAAAACTTTCTGGGGGGGGGATCTACTCTTTTTTTTGAAAATTTTTATTTGTATATAAGGTATATAGATACTAGCTTTTTGTTACCTGGCGTTGCCTGGTAATTTTTACGTGTCACCCCCTGTGTACCCCACCCCCCCGGGGGCACTAAGGGGGTCTGACCCCCGCAGTGTTTGTACAGACCGCAAGGCGTATGCATGCCAAGTTTGGTGACAATCGCTCCAGGCGTTCCAGAGCCTATGCAGAACATACAGACATATGTTCTCTTTTATATATATAGATGGAGAATGGAAAGGGTAGTACATAGGAAAAGGGTACAAAGGTTCACACAAAAGGTCCACACTGATTACAGCTTAGTCATCTTACCTATATTAATGTTTGCATACAGTCTACCATGACTTTAACATTGCTTAATTGTCCTGTATACAAAACTTACCAACTCTTATTTTCCATTTATAATTATCTAATTAATTCTAACCTAACACTTCTATATCATAATACATTAACTTCTGATGTTTATCAATTCTGCTACACCTCCATAAATTTACCACTTTTTAAAAAAAAAATCTTGTTCAATCATCTTCTTAAGTATCTCTCGATCCGGCATACAATTACTACTTTCAGTTTCTCTAGTTAGTACATAAGAATAGCAAAAAGAAAAAGAAAAATAACTTCTTTTGAATTATTTTTAGCTTTGAGGGGAAGAACACATTTAATAAAAATATCTTAATTTATACTTTCATCATAATCTCCCTTATTTAAGTAATCTCCCTCCCTTACATAATCTCCCTCCCTTACATAATCTCCCTTACTTTTTCTAATTGGCTATATCTTCCCTAATTCAGTCATCAAATTCTGAGTGTCTTTCACTCACAGGTTCTTCCCCTCTTCTTCTTCCGCTTTTTATTCTTCATTCTCAGTTTATTGTGCCAATTTCCCCTATTTGCGTCTTTTATATTATTACAGTGTCTCTTCCTCCTTGAATATTCCTGAGAAAGATTCTGCATCTCAATCTTGAACATTAATAGGTCCAATTGTTGTTTCCTAGAATTTATGTCCAACTCTCTGTAAAATTCTTGTTAGGTCCATTTCTTGTTCGATAGGTTTTGTCTTTAGCTCTCTATATGTCTCCCATGTAGGCTTTGTTTGTTCCTCCATTGGTACTACTTCCCTTCCTGGAGCTAACGTGCCTACAGTTTGCCTTCCAGTAACCTCTGTTTTTATCTCCAAGAGGCCCTGCATTCTAGTCAGGGTCTAGCCAATTAGAAAAAGATAATATTTAAGTAAGGGAGATGATGATGAAAGTATAAATTAAGACATTTTTATTAAATGTGATCTCCTCAAAGCTAAAAATAATTCAAAAGAAGTTACAAAACTAAAAGTAGTAATTGTATGCCGGTTCAAGAGATACTTAAGAAGATGATTGAACAGACACCTTTCAATTGAACACTTTTTCAGATTGAACACTTTTTTCAAAAAGTGGAAAATTTATGGAGGGATAGCAGAATTGATAAACATCAGACGTTAATGTATTATGATATAGAAGTGTTAGGTTAGAGTTAATTAGATAATTATAAATGGAAAATAAGAGTTAGTAAGTTTTGTATACAGGACAATTAAGCAATGTTAAAGTCATGGTATAGACTGTATGCAAACATTAATACAGGTAAGATGACTAAGCTGTAATCAGTGTGGACCTTTCGTGTGAACCTTTGTACCCTTTTCCTATGTACTACCCTTTCCATTTCCCATACCTATATAAAAATTTTCAAAACAAAAAAAAGCATGTAAAAATGCAAGTAGACAAATAGGTATCACTTTGGTAGGAAGGTAACGGCGTTCCGTGTGCTACGGTGTATAGTCATGCTGGCCACATGACCACAGAAGCTTGTCCTTGGACAAATGCCGGCTCTACAGTCTTAGAAATGGAGATGAGCAACTACAGTCAGTCATGACTAGACCATTCGGTCGTGGGGAAACCTTTCCCATTTTTTATGAAATAACATATCCTAGGCATGTTCACACAAAAGTTAGCTTCACTGTGTTCAGTGAGGCTTACTGCTAGGAAAGTGTGCACTGCAATACCTTGAATAGAACAGGAGATATGTTCCTCTGAATCCCATTGGGTTCTACTTCCTGAACTGCACAAACTGTTATTTTCAGTTCCCATCCTGCAGACAGATGTGGTTTCAGGTATCCTTCGCATAACAAAAGGGAAATATTAGCCTGGTGATGTTTAATAATCATGAAGGTGTTAAGGAGACACCTGTTGCGTACCTTCAATGAGCATGCTATGCAAGAACTGAGAAAGAGGAGGGCTGTCTATTTGGTGGCACAGCAGAAACGTGTGACCTAGAACAATACTCAGAAAGCTTTTCATGCAGCCTACCGGCAATGGTATGGGACATATTAAAGAGACAGAAAAAAAAAAATCAATTTCCTTGATCTGGAGTTTTGTGTTGTCATTTCATATGAAACATTGATTATTCAGCTTAGAATGATATCATAGCATGTGTGGTAAACAGATGGAATTAGTTGATGATGTGTTACTTAGTTCCGTCACTCGCTGCTGTGTGGTTTTATGTAAACAGTTAAAGAAAAGCCCAAATAAATTCACTGAAGGCAAGATTAAAATCAAACAATTGTTCTTTGGCATGAGATCATAAAAGAAAGGAAATTCAAAGCAAAGAATCCAAACCTCAAATATCTAAGCACAATGTCATGCCAACCTTAATTTTACACAACTGCACCCTACTGTGAGTTGATATTGGAAGTTTGATTCTGAACTGGGAATTTTTATTATTATTATTATTTTTAACTTAGCCAGAACAATAACTATATTTTAATGTTGCCTTTATTGGAAGATCCTTATTTTAGAAATGTTTTTTAATTGTTTCCTTTAGTTTTTTGGGCATCCAGAATGAAATGCATACCTAATTGAGGGCACAATCCTAACCAACTTTCCAGGACTGGGGTAAGGGCAATGCACCCTGAGGTAAGGGAACAAACATTCCCTTACCTTGAGGAGGCTTCTGTGACTGCCCCCCCAACTGCATAATGCAACACATGCCCCATTGGCACAGCTATGTCAGTGCTGAAAAGTTGGTTAGCATTGCACCCTAAACGTTGTAGCTTTAAAATAAACTGGGTTTTTATCATAATGGTAATAGGAAGTTTGTGAAGACTATCCATGGTCAAGGAATGTGTTGGTTTAAGGAATGTGTTGCAAATTGGAGGAGTTTTGCTTTTTCTTTTCTTTTTCTTTCTTTCTTTCTTTCTTTTTAACTCTGATGCTCTGAAAACATGAAGGGTATGCAAAAACACATTTGTAAAATGAGACGCTCAAACTCCTGCTGATTTAAGTTAATGGAAGCTCCACAAGTATCTCCAAGTCTTTATCCTATTGACATTCTACCCAACTTTTACTTAAATAATTTAAATGTTGTGACTGAAAACAATCCACTTCTCGGCAAATGTAATGAGGGTAGCAGAAATGATACTTCTATTGCCGTGCCAGCTTAGAAAGGCAAAATACAGTGGCGAACTGGTAGTAGTGGTTGCAGTGCATTGGGGAATGTACCCTGAGGACATCCAGCAAGGATTCCAAAACAAAGGATTGACAAGTTCTTGCTGCTGCCAATCCTCAGGTCAAATCAGGGTAAAGTCTTTGCTACTCAAAAACCTGAAGCTGACATGCCAAGGAATAAAATCTCCTGTTATGTTTACAAAAGTGAAACTCTAAGAAGTAGATGGCTGAAGCTGTTTTTCCTGGGTTTAAAATTAGCAAATCATTGAGGTTCAGGTGCATAAAGCAGCATTTTCAATGAAATGGGTGTCAGCATTTTATTATTTACATGTCTTCTCTTAGTTTTAAATTTAAAACCAAATGAACAATAAACATGAATAGCTTTCAAATAAATGTTCTTATTGCAGCATTATTCTTGTATCAGAATGATGAACAGCCCAATCCTGAGCCGCCTAGCAGTACCAAAATGGCTACCATTTCATCCTGTGGAAGTCTCAGAAGCTGCAGGACTCTCCTTGGGGAAGGAGACTTTTGTCCGCCCCCACAATAAGAAAGCCCTGCCCCCTGAATGGGACTACACTGACTATTTTGCCCTCACTTCCCCTTCCCCTTGCCTTCCCCCTGCCCCAAGAGCCACTCCACCGGCCTGCAGTATCACTTACTGTGGCCGGTGATATGATGGCCGCTCCTTGGCACTGAGGCAGCACCATGACCGCAGGCCCAGTTCTGGCATTGGGGCCCTTGGTGGTGCTGTGAACGTGCTTAATGGCATGTTTGCTGCACCATAGCCCACAACAGGAGCTTAGAACTATTACCCAGAGGGAAGGAGAGTGGTCAGCTTTAGGGTTCTCCTTCTTCCAGGTTATGATACTGGCCCAAGGCAAGGGGAAGGGGATCAGGGAAGGCAAGGTTCTACCTTCTCAGATTTGTTTATATTTCAGTGGTTTTTTGGGGGGAGGGGGAAGTTCACCTCTTCATAATGTCAGGTTCATTCAATGGGCCATGTGTTCTATCCATTCTGTGGTTTTAGGTGTTTTTTATGGAGGTAAGAAAAGAAAGCAGTCTGTCTTACCTACTGTGAGGCTGGAAAGGGGCAGTACCAATTCAAGTTGACCCTTGGGAACCTGGGAACGATTTGTAGAAGTGACTTTGTCAGCAGGTCTGGAAATGATGGGGGTGAACTTCTCATATTGGTGTGGAGAAGTCAATAGTCAAAACATGACAATGGCTACCATTACTTCCATTGAGTTGTTACCATACCTTGATTTGGAACAGGATCTTGCTAGAGTGTCAGGGAATAGAAAAATGAGTGTTCAAGGAAATAATGAGAACTGTTCATCTGCTTTGTCATTCCTATGGACTGACAACACTCCTGAAAGGGAAGATGTAATAGAGAGGTGGAACTTGAGCCTTAATAATTTTATTTTTGGACATTATCTGTCCAGGATAGAGATTTTTGGCTATTAGACAAGATAGTAAAATATGATGCTATCTATGTAAATTCCAAACATTTAGCAACTCTCCTGCTCTTGTCACCCACCCCTGCAAACTGAGAATTATAAACATCCCTGGACTCATTTACCAACATACTGTACCTTATGATGCAGCTTATGATACATGTGGACAACCTTCTCTTTCTCTATTCTGTCCTGGGCAAATCCATGTCTCTTACTCATGGGGGATTGTGATAGTGTCTTGCTGACTGGTGATGGCAGATTCAAGATCCCAATAGTGGCGAGCCATAAAGAGGGATCAGTTTCATCCTGGATCAAGAGAAAATTCAAGTGATGCCTATGTTGAAGAAGGATACATTTTGGAAGGGGAAAAGAAGAGGAGGCAGATCATTTATATTACATCTACCTGACCTTTATTTACGGATGGAGGCGAGACCTCTCCAATTTTAAGTGGTAGCTTGAAATCTCCCAAGAACAGGGCTGATATTATCTGTGTTTCTTAAAGGAATGAGAAATACAAATTCTAAATATACTAGCCTCTTGAGTGTTTGCATTGCTATACAAAAGTCTCTGACCCCATGGTCTGAAATCATAGCCAGAGAAAGAGAGAAAACATGTGTTCAGTGATAAATCTTTTACAATTCAGGCTGACTGAAGGTGTCACTAAAAGATTTACCCATAAAATTTGAAAGTCTGGATTTGTTTAAACAAAGCAGAGAATAGTTGTACATTTTGATATGACTTGCGGGTGCATGAGGACTTAGAAAAAGGGGGATTGTAATAGGACAATCATACATTTCCCAAGAGATTTGCTTTCTTTGGGTTGGGATGTAGCTATATTAGGTAATTTCCTATGGTTTCTTTGTTTCTACTAGGATATTCTTTTTAGGCAGGTCACTCCTTGAAATATAAACCAGGTTGGTCAGTGTTGTGCTTAAACTATGATAATAGAATCCGCAAAGCCAGTCATGTCATGAGGCAGGCCGAAGTGGACTGTGTCTAGTAGTGGATTTTGGAGCAGAAAATTGCTGAAAAGTACAGGTTTTTTTAAGCAACATTGGTAGGGACACCGACTTGAGCATCGGAGAATATAAGAGTTACTCTCTACAGATCTGCCCTAGCTCCTGATTTGCACTTGTAACTTCTTTGCCAGTTATGTGTAATCTCATGGATCATTTTTTAAAGATTTGTGCCACTAGCAACTAGGGCTAGCTAGTTGTGTCAGTGACTTAAAACTGTATCACATGCATCAATTTCCAACTGACACATGAATTCACATTATACTGCGAGTGGCAGTAAATATGGTTATACACTTATCTGGTGCCTAACGGATGTGCATATGGTATGTTTGTGGATTCTGCCTTCTCGTGTAAAGGAATCACCATAATTTGCACCAAAACATACAAATGTGTATAAAATACTTTGGAGTAAAGTTATTTACATTTCCACAGCTTCTCAGGGTGGAAGCAACAGTTTCCCTTGTGAGAGTGCATGTGTATTCATGTTTTTTCAACCATATTCATTAGTCAAACCACTTTTTAAACTTCTCCAAGCTTAGAATACAGTTTGGCAAGGGGAACTACTGAAGGGAAAAAAGTCAGGATGAGGGGAAAGCCCAGGTGCTTCCATGCACACTCTTGGGGATTGTGGCCATCATATGTGTGTCAACACAGCAAATAAATTGCAGTGACCATATAACCCATGCTTAATAATGCATGATGTAAGACAAAATATATAGGATGAGAGATCTCTACATAGTTACAGATGAGATCTGTTAAAGGCCTGTTTTTATAGAATTATGATCCATGCTTCCATGGAGAACATCCTAGAGATGACGCAAGATTTGTGATTGCTTATATGTAGCAGAGAGAAAACTGTCCCTGTTCAATGCAGCATAGTGTCTTTTCCATTGACTTTTTGCTGGTTTCTCTCTTCTGTTTTTTAGATTGTGAGCTACTTTGGTACAGAGAACCATTTTATTTTGCTGTGTAAACTACTTTGTGAAGCTATTTTGTTGTAAACTGATTTATAAATATTCTTGTTCTTATTAATAATAACAAGGTGAAGACATAAGAACATAAGAACATAAGAAGAGCCCTGCTGAATCAGGCCAAAGGCCCATCTAGTCCAGCTTCCTGTATCCCACAGTGGCCCACCAGGTGCCCCAGGGAGGCATGAGACAACAAGATGCTTGGATCCTGTTGCCACTCCCTTGCAACATATTCCCTGTCTTCTTTCTCTATCACATTACTATATGTTAATTTCAAGAAGTCAAAAGATTGTATTTTTTCTTTCTCACCAAAATGGCTTCTGGGATGCCATCAAGCAAGCAACACCAAAGTCTCCAGATAGAATTCAGATAGAACACAACTTTTGCTGTCAGGGATTTAAACAGACTTTCAAGAAATAGCTGGGGTGCTCATTGAAAAGTCTGTTCAAACTGGTTTAACTTTTTGTCAGGCGTAAAAAAAGCAAGCTTGCTGGGTATTTAGGAAGGCCAAGTTCTTGGCTAGTTCTAGACCTTACTCAAATGTTAACAAGGGCTGAAAAATACTGAAGAAATACAGATGGTATGAAAGCTTCAGGAGGGGTAAGGAAAATATTATAATGCTTCTTCTGACCAAATAAAATTTCACCTCCAAGCAAAACCTGGTTAGCTTCCACTGCAAAGCTACAATTTCCAGATACAACATGTCTACCAAAGATAACAAAGGAAATGCAAACATGAACTCAAGAAGATGGGGGTAAGAAAACACATGAACATTTAGTAATGGGAATTGCATTGATCATGTTACTATTTTTCCACTGAGCACAACAAAATCCATACAGCCAGAGCTTAGTGTTTGAATAAGAATAATTGACATTTATTCACAAGGGTTAGGATCGAAAACACGCATGATTGAGTGTTGGAACAGAGTCAAATCTCAGTGGGATTTTGGTGAGATTTCTCCAGAATAAGAGATGAGTTCACCACAGCCAAAAAGTGGTATCTGGTGCTTTCCCTGAATCCATTTTTTATAAAGTAGAATGTAAGCGTAGAAATGAAAAGGAAGCATGAAGCGGAAATGCAAGCAGACAAAAACAAAGAAACAAATGAAACTTCTAGTACCGCTTAGTTCAACTGCTTCTCTTATTATGTTCCTCAACAATCCAATGATGAGCTGTGAAACCCAGAACTGTCTTGGTTCAAAAAAAGGCGGCAGTAAGGACAGTCATATTGGCCTACTTCCCTTTCTAATGTCTGCTCTGAATAAAAAAAACGTTAAATCCTTAAGAGCATGGTAGGGAGGCAGGGAGGGCAGATCAGGCCCGAGAGGGGACGGGAATGCCAGAGGCCTCCTCCTCTGTATTCTAACCCCCTTCCTGGCCCAGGCTGCCTTACAAGAGGTTGCTTGGACTTCTACCAGCTATGATCATAGTAGCCCCATAGGGCATGCTGGGATGGGGTAAGGGAAAAGTATTTCTTTACTCCTAGGAGACCTCCAGCCACCTCCTAATCTGTGCTGGATACAGTACAGGCCATGAAGCCTGGCTGTGCCAGTGCTGTTTAGGGTTGCATTTTTAAAATTAGTATAAGTAACAATGACAGATTTTCTTGGGTGACATTCTACATCAGATTTTTTTTAAAAAAGCAATACGGGATACAGCAATGCTTGTAATAGGAACACCTCACACATAAATCAGTCCTTTTCTCTCTTGGTTCACATGTTACAAGAGTCTTTGCATGTCCGCATGTAGGAGGATATCAGTCTCTGGCAATATCTTGCAAAGTTCCAGCCTGCAAAACCATTCATTGTTCACGCATATGCAGTAACCCAAGGAGGAAGAATAATCTTGAGCTAAGCTGCTCATGGTTTTAGAATCCTACAAGAGAATATCCTGCTCTCTTTCTGTATTGTTCCTCAGGAAAACAAAATTGTTGTTATAATATGTGCCGGAAAAAGAAAAACGAAACTGGAACACTGTAAAACAAGGAAATTTTCAGTGAATACATGCACTCTAGGGTGCTCCTTTCTCGATTATTCTTCGAACTAGAAGGGTCATACACCAATATTACAAAACACAGTCCTGACTTCTTCTTGAGCCTACATATCTGTTCCTGTGCTGGCTCAGAGTGACGCAAACATGTCATATGGCACATCTGTGGCAACTCATGAGCCAGCTGGGGTGGGGCGAAAGCAGTGATGTCATGTAGCCAGGATGCTCCGGAATGCCGTTCCGGTTGTTCCGTGTAGGGCTGGCTCCGCCCACTGCAGTCGTCGCTGCCACGCGCCCCTGCAATACGCGAATGGGGCTGGCCACGCCTGTGCCCTGCACACCCGCAGCTGGAGGTTTCAGCCAGGCAGGCAGCGGACCGTGGGGGAAGTGAGGACGCGCGGAGGAACTGCCAATCAACCGTGCGTCCTGGTAGCTACTTCCTGCGTTCCAGTTGTTAGCGCAGGTAGATTCCACCACTGGGAGAAAGCCTACAGTGGCTCAGCCACATAGCATCTCATCCCAATGCTGGCCAGCAGGTTGTACCAGGCGGCATGGGGGTTGGGAGAGGGTGACAAGAAGGCATTTTGAAGAGGGAGAGGGTTCCTAGATGAGCGTGGGCAGAACAAAAATAGGATCGGGCCTGGGAGAGGGCAGGATCAGCAGTGGTGGCACACACTACATCTAAACCCCCTTCCCAGTCCAGGCAGCCCTACAAGGGTCTTCTCAGATTTGCACCAGCAATAAAACTGGTGCAGATCCAAAAAGCCCCAGAAAGGTTGCTGGGGATTTACTTGAGATAAAGGGAAATATATCCCCTTACCCTGGGGAGATCTCCAGTTGCCTCCTGAGCTGCATTAAATAAAGTACAGGCCATGTGGCCTGGCTGAGCCAGCACAGTTTAGTATTAGTGTCCCAACTGAATATATTGGAATTTTGAGCAAGATCTTGAAATTGAATATTTTGGCAGTACGTAATGTAAGTTTTGGAATACATATGATAACCCTATTTCTCACCTTGCAGTGCCATGGTTTACAAAATCCAGGATAATTGGAAATACATTTGGAACTGATTCCAGTGGTGAATTTAACAACTAGAACACCAAATTTTTAAAGAGAAAAGGGAGGCTTAAATAACGCAACATTTCTGTTCTGTTACAGTACTATAGTCAGCTCAATGTACACTGATAAAAGGATACGGAATTCACATGAGTGTGGTTGGAATTAGAATTTAGCTATAGTGCCCAAGTGTGGCCAGCCAAATCCATTTATAAATGTCTGCAAAGTTTGATAATTATTATGATTTCCATAGCATGTGGCCTCTGGCCCTCAGCACTGGGTCATGTGTGTATTTGATTTTCCAAAGAGAATGTTCCATTGCTCTTTCTTCTTACAAAGCAACACAAACACAATGCCAGCAGTCTCAAATCACAAGAGCTGTTACAATAACCACTGTGTGGAGATAAAAGGATAAAGAAACAAAGTTTGGTTTCAGACTTCTAGTATATTGTTTCAGACTTCTGGTATATAGTATACTGGAAGGGAAAATGTTTTTAAAATAGTTCAGTGGTGCCCTTTAAAACCTGTAAACTCTTATTTTACTTGTATAAGAAGCAAATGACTGTGTTGTGTGTGCATGCTTTTCTTCTGAAATATTGCTTACTGTATAGGACCTTGTTTGCTTAATTTTTCAGTGAAACTGAAATTTTATGATTTGGTCATAAACCTCCTGAACATAGTGGTCTAAATGGAAACACTGACACAACCTTAATTATGCTGGCTCCAGCATGATACAGTGATTAAAGTTTGTTTATTTTGCCCAGGAGTGTGTGTGTGTGTGTGTGTGTGTGTGTGTGTGTGTGTGTGATTTCATTGTTGGAGAAACTAACGGAAAAGTAATGTGGCAGTAGAGAGCATAATTCTGTGTATGATGCTTTATTCTTTTGCTGCAATGCACTTGTTGTACATGTTTTCAGTTTCAAAGATGTATGTATTGTAGATGAAAATGAATTTAGACATTGTTAGAATTTAGACATAGTTAGACTTTTGAAACACTAGTGATCATTACATTTTGAAGCCATGCTTTTGTTCACTCACAGTTGAGTTTATTTGGATATTGTATAATATTGAAGACTTTTGGCCCCCTTCACAGGTAGGGACACCAGGTAGCTCTGTTATGTATGTGAACAGGAGCTGCCCAAGCCGATCTGCCACCTGAACCAGCTCCAAATTCTGCTCCTTGTGCCACAACAATTCCATCACACATCCTGTTGGTGCCACCACTGCATGCCAGCATCTCTACTGTACCAGCATCATCTGCCAGCAGTCTTGCCATCACCCCTCTCTGTGCCAGCACACGCTGTACCACCCTCCTCCTCCACTGCTGTTGCTTCTTGGAAAGTGACTAGGAGAGGACTAGAACCTCTTTGCTCCTAGTTTCCTTCCCATCCAGCCACTTTACAAGACACAACAGGGGAGGAAGCGTAGTGGAGGAGGCTTTCCCAAGGGAAAAAGATTGTGGGGGCAGTGGAGCTGGAAAAGGAGGCAAGCCTTCTCGCATTTGCTCTCTGAAGTAGGCACATGATGAGGATGGAGCAGCCTGGCAGTGGGCCAGCAAAGGTGGCAGTGGTCACAAGGTAACCACAAGGTAACCATTAGTGGTTACCTATCACTTAGGTAACCACAAGGTAACCATTAGAAGATGCAAGAACCCCCACCCCATCACTATCACAGTGAAGAGTGCTATATGGATGGGTATAGAATATAGGTATAGAACTGTATAAGGTAGGGGTGTTTTACTCATTTCATACAGCGGGTCGAATAGCATTTATGATGCGTACTGAGGCCAGAAGTGATGTAGTTAAGTAGATAGTTATGTGATTAAGCAGCTTATGACCAGAAATCTGCACTGTTTTTCTCACTTAGGAACTTTAGCTTCAAATAGAAAATATGCAACTCATGATCATACTTTCAAGATATGGGTGAGCGCAGTTATCATGCGGGCTGCCTTTCAACAGTGACACCTCAGCACAGTTCAGCAGCTAAGACCAACTGATAGTGGTGCTTGGAGAACCCAAGGGCTGGATAAAGAGCTTCTGAGGGCCACATCCAGCCCCTGGGCCCTTTGTTTGACATCCTAGTATAAGCAGAGGCTTTTCTTGGGTGTAGGGGGGGGGGGGGGGGGTGGCGTGAGCAATGGGCACCGGCAGCGGAGAAGCGCCACAGCACAGAAAACACCGGTGCGCTCACCCTCCCTCGCTTCCGTTTCGCTCCGAAATTGAGCTTTTCTGGGCACAGGGAGGCATGGCTGGGCATGGTGATGTCGCCCTGCCCTGGGTGCACTCGGAGCCTCGTTTATCTCTGGGTATAAGGGTTTGTCTAAGTATCCCTTCACATTATGAATTTAGATTATTGTTGCCATGGGATAAGGTACCAATTCAACCCATTTCTGTAAACTATTATTTCATGTATTTATACAGGCTTTTTATTAGGGGTGTTTGAAAATTGTGTTACTTTTTTCCCCGCAGACTTTGTGATTTGAAAGGCAGAAAGCAGTGTTAGGTGTTTTGATTCTACTTTTTCATTTGAAGTTCTCATTTTTAGTAATTTTAAATGCTCTTATACTAGGTAAG
Organism: Lerista edwardsae; assembly: GCA_029204185.1. Lineage (NCBI taxonomy): Eukaryota > Metazoa > Chordata > Lepidosauria > Squamata > Scincidae > Lerista > Lerista edwardsae. Next base: position 8,351,774 of record JAJKFI010000032.1, read on the forward strand.
TGATATTGTATCAGCAGTTGCAGCCACAGTATTATTTCTAATTGGAAAAGTAATCTATTTTTATTTTTAGAAAATATCTTGCAACACCAGAATGCATTGTTTTGTGTTTTTATTCAGATATTTTCACATTGAAAAGGCAGTGCTTTTTTTTTAATGCCTTTTTAACAAAAAACAAACGTCCCTAGGTATAGTACAGATCTTCATTGACGAGAAGGCTCATATAGGTATATTGCTCTTTGGATAAATATGTAGTATAAAGAAACTGAAGCATTTTTTAAAAAGATTGCTCTGAAGAAATGGAAAATACCAACATTAGAGGAAGATTTATTGAATCAAAGAAGAGATTGTGCAGTTATTGCTGCTGTTAATAATCTGTAGCACTTTTAATATACATCATGCTTTGCAATTGTATAGCTTGCTTGTTAAACCTGTGAGGTGTCTAGTTCTAGAGGGGAGCAGAGCCTGAGAAACCACCCAGGGAGTCTGTGATTTTTTTAAAAAATGACTCTCCTGGGACTAAGTCCAGCCTCTGGAACACATTGGTTCTTCATTCCAGTGGACCACACTGGTTCTTGTGAATTTTCAGCGGAGGACTGATGAGATGTTTTTCATTCTCAAGAAAGTATGACATCATCGCTGAGCAATTTTTATGTATACTCACATCATACATATGCACACACTTATGCTGCTCCACGTCTTTACTCTGAGCATAGTCAAGGAAGAAAGGGAATGGGAAAGGAGCAGAAAATTATTTTAAAAAGAGTCAGGGATTGGATTTGTGCATCTAAAATTTATGAAAAGGCATCCTGGGATTATCAATTCTGGCAAGTACGCATAGTATGAATATTAATAAGGTACATGGAAGACTAGAGATTTATAAGCCTGTACTTAATTTGATACATTGTTTAGTTCAGTGGTTCACCAACTGGTGGGTAGTGACCCAACAGTCTGGGAAACCCTGCCTCTGTCTCCTTAAGTGGCAGGGTGATGGGAAGGCAGCAACGTGATCAGCACAATCACATTGGTGCTGGGTAGACAGTGTTTTTGTTTACTTAATGTGGTCATTCCAGCCATCCAAGGAATCCAGGTAGTCTGCAGACACTCCTTGCAGGGCTCCCTGCACCTCCAAACAGCTGAAAATACTGAAAAATTTTCATCACAAAATAGAAAGTGGCAGTTTTCTCATATTTTCAGCCATTTGAAGACACAGGGAGTCCTGCAGAAGGGTCCGCAAACTCCCTGGTCTCCCCAGAGGTTCCACCGTAATCCACAGCAGAGGCGTTTCTACAGGGATGGCAAAGAAGCCTTTTGCAAGAAGCCTTACCCTGTCATGTAAATCCCTCCTCTCCCTTGCTGCTGTAGCCAGTAAGCAACGCCAAGATTGGCTAAAACCGTGCAGGAGAGGAGTAATCTCCACTGCAAGGTAAGGCTTCTTGCAAAACTTAGAGCTTTGCCATCCCTGTAGAAACGCCACTGATCCACAGTAAGAATAAAAGCCCTTTTGCCCTTGCAGCGGCATGATAGTAGCGATCATGTTGCTGCCTTCCCCTGCCCTGCACACACTTACAGCTTCTCAAACGCTTCCTGACAACTCATGTACCACCTGGTTTAGGGCCCAATCAGAGGGCTGTAAAGCTGCCGGTACGCACATAGCGCTGACTAAAAGTATCACAAATGTGCCATAAAACACATTCACAGGAGGAGGAGGAGGGAACTCTAGCTCTGGGCTGGTGCTAGTTAGTTCCTGGCCTAAGAGGAAGGGCTGCCGGCACTCCAGCAGCTTCCATCACTAGATCCTGAACCCTGTTGTGCCTGGCTGGGCAGAGATTCAAGTAGCCCCATTGTGGGTGTAAGACCGGAAATTTGTATCTCTCTGACAGTGGGGGACGAGGCTTTTCCAGGGGGAAGGGATGCAGTCCCCTTCCCTCAAGGAGATTCCTACGACTGCTGTGGATGCCACAGGTTGCAGCGATAGCCATTTTGCTACCACTGCTCCTCCAGGACACGGGCAGCTCAGAATTGAGCTGTTAAGTTAATTGCTTAATGAGAACAGTTAAAGCTGCAATATTCTCAGGAAGTTAGTGTAGCTATTTAATAATGTAAATGGACAAATGCTGGGGAGCCCAGCATGTTCTTTTGCTTGGGTGCAAATTTTCAACCCCTCAGAATAGTAAGTGTTGTAGCAAAGAGCCAGTCTACTTGGGTGGCCGGTTCTCTTGTTGAAGCTGAAGTCTGTCTCTATTCCTTAGCAATTGAAAAACACAGGTATACTGCATTTTCCTTTTGTTTATTTTTTTAGTTTGAGCCTTTGTTCTTGCTTCAGCCCACAATGAATGATCTTTCAAGGTTCATTCTTGTCCCGTCAGAGGACCAGACACTTGTTTCCTACTCAGGCACACTTTTTTTTAACCTCCTTATCAAGAGTGAAACACCGTCTTCTGCTTCCTTCTGTGATAAAGTGGTAGGAGAGATATGTGTAGGCAAGCCCCGCATGGTGGATGTGTCATTCAGGACAAACTGCAAGTGTGACCAAATCAGTCGAAAAGCCAACCTATTCAAAAGCAAAAAAACAATGTTACTTCCACACCACTATAGCCTTAATCTTTGTGAAGTTAATTTTGCTAAGGAGTTAGTAAATAAAGAATTGGTTATGGTAAGTCAATTACAACCTTAAAAATGATGCTAGCAAATATTACAGTCAGAATCTTGTGTGTGTGCTATAATCCAAACTCTAAAACACAAGTTGTCACTGAAGCATATGTTGCAGAACTCAATGGGATTGTCTTGTTTCCTACCTCTACTTTTTCTTGGCAACAGTTTGTCTCGATGGCACCACATTTCATCTCTCTCATTGCTGAAGATGGATTTCAGTGAAAACTCCCAGGCCAAAATACCTTCAGCCTCTGGGATGGTCCAGATGTGATTCAGGTCCATCTGTATTTATCATGTGTTTGGAGGCTGAAGCATAAACTAATATTGAAAACAAGCATTGGTGATATAGTAATTTTTGAAGAGGGTCCAAAATGAATTCTCACCACGTTCTTTTTGTGTGTGCATTCGTAAGATTCAATGAAAGCATAAAGGCTGGAAGAAACTGCTTGTTAAGGTTGTCACTGAGGTGTTACAATTCCAGTTTCTTTCATTTAGAATTTCTATTTTTCACCATTTTTTAAAACAGTGACGGATGTATTGAGCTAGGTATCCAAAAATGATGGTGTATAATACCTATTGAGTAAAAAAAAGGTTGTTTTTACGAAATAGGTAGTCTGTAATGAAGCCCACAGGTGCGGGTGCATATGTCCCATGGACTTTGACAGAGCTTTAGCATGGGTAACTGTAGACCTGGATTACAGTCTTAGGTTTCTAAATTTCTATTAATGAGATCCTGTGGGAATAACTGAAATAATCATTCCTGAATCCATTGTACATTGCATGGAATGGGAAAACTAGGGCTAGGACATACATTGCTCAGTTGCCCACAACATGCATAATCAAACCTCTGTTGAATCCAAGTGATGAGCATTCAGGGTCCCTATAAATCTTATAAGAGAAAAATAAATTGTTTCTGACATGGTAGAATTGTAAACCTGTGGGCAGGGTTCGTTCTTATAAGTGCCTAGTTTTTGTGGTGCTTTGTTTCTTTCTTTGTTTACTTTAACACATAAGGGGATCATTTATAATCAATGGTGTACAAGAGAGCCAGAACAATGAGCAGGCATACCTGAAATTAGAAATCTACATTCCTCTCTTACCAGAGGAATGGAGCACCTTTGACTTAAGGGAGCATCGATTTGTTGGCTCCTCCTGTTCACTTTTAACAGCTCTAGTGTGCTCTAAACCTAAGATACAACATATTTCAGGAGGGCAGAACAAAGTAGAGCAAGGCAAATGCAGGGTTACCCTATATGGCCAATACACAGGTGGGAGCAGTGGCGCAGCCAGAAGGGTGCAAAACCATAAGTCTTTTACGGCTTCCAATTGATCCAATTGTAAGTGGTCTCTCCCCCTTGCTGCTAGAGCCAGGTGGGGTTATGAAAACAATGCAGAGGAGAAGCTGTTGTTTTCACACACACCCCAACTATCTCCAGTGGCAAGGGGGAGGGGCCACTTACACGGCTTGGTCAGGAGTTGTAAAAGACTTACAGTTTTGAACCCCTATGTATAATGATGTGATTATATTGTGTCAGCAGATAGTGATGTGCAATATTTAGTAATGGAGGCAACTCTGGATAATGCAGGCACAGACTTAAGAAATGGCTCTTTTAATTCAGAAAGTTGAGTACAATATAGCTTTGGTTTAATAGACTAATGATGGAATAGGTGTCAATGCCAAAAGTCTGTTAAAAAAGAGTGCATTTCCAACAATGCTTATGCGCAAAACATATAAAAATGGTTAGTTTTTACAGAAGCAAGCAAAATCCGTTATTTCCAAAGTCTGTTAAATCAAGGGTCGACTGTATTTTCCCAACTCTATGGCACAACGTGGAAATGTGAATCAGCCCTATGACAAATAATTTCCAGCTGCGTGGGTGTCAGTTGTGTTTAAGTATTCTGATCACATCTGTCACCAAAATTAGCTTTTTTAGGTCTTTTCCCTCTTTTTGTAGGAGCTTGATATATTGCATTTTCAATTAAGCATTATTTAGCAGACTGTATTGTTCTTTCAGGCCATCAGCATGCCACAAATGACTAACATAGGCATATGTGGGCAAACACGCGAGTAAAAAGTTGCCATGAGTTAGGGTGTGCTTGAGTGTGTTGCGACAACTGCTTGTCATTTTTAAATGAATGATATATTCATAGGAGAGATATTCATACCAAAGAAAGTTTACAAAAGAAATCACAAAACATTGTAATATGTCTTGGAAAAGTTTATTTTGCCCAGAAAAACAATGATAATTTCTACATTAATTTTCAGTGTAAAAAATGTGTTACAATGAGGGGCTCAATCCTGAGCCACTTAGTGCAGGTTGTAGCAGCGTATCCCCTGCAGTGGTGCACCAAAATGTGCCATAAGGGCAGTGGTGTCATTCAAATGATTTAGGAACAGGAACTCACTTTTGATTGGCACTTGTCGGGAACCCGGAACCAGCCACGGAGCCCGTTAGGATCCGGAACGCCCGTTCTGGTCCGTTCCCCCTGAATGACATCACTGCATAAGGGCTTACTGCCCATGCTGGAGCAGCACCAGAGCTCACTGCCCATAGGTGGCAGCACAGCTACAGCAGCAGAACCAGCAACTACAGCCAGTGAACCAGCTGCCAGCATTCGGGGGATTCCATGCAGGGTGGAAAGGCGTAACAGGAAGGGGTGGAGCGGAGGTGGGACCGAAGGCAACCTTCGCCGCTGGATCTTGACCTTCATGTCGGGCCTCGTGCAGAGGTGAAGAGACCCATTGCCCACCCTGCAGCCTTATAGCGGGGGGAAGGGGACAAATGTCCTTTCTCCCATGGAATCTCCTGAGGCTGCCTGGCTACGCAGGATGCAGCGGTAGCCGTTTGGCTACCACTGTGCCCGCAGTGGCCAGGCAGCTCAGGATTGGGCTGCAGGTTCTTTATAGTTGCACTAGCCTTGTTGAGTCAGTTAGGGTAAGTGCCAAACTGGCAGAATATGAATAATGAGTGAGCTGTCACTATGTTTTATGTTTTTGTTAAAAATAGTGTGCACAGGGCCACATAGTCTGAAGTGAAACTGCTGGGAGGGTGGGTGGGGGCTTTAATGCATCGTGAGTGTATGGGGGTTGGGGCTCCATAGCTTCCATACAAATTGCACTCCCTCACACTGTTTACAGTAGCAAAAAAGCTTCAGTTATAAATGCTCCAGATCTGAACCAAAGTGAGGTTCCAATCTTTGCTTCCAACCTACTTTGCTTCCAACCTATTACAAGCATAAGAACTTCATGCTCACATGCACTTGCATGCACTATTTTTTTTTTTACAAAAGAAAAAGTTTAATTGTCCAGAACACACACTAAGCACAATATGTCATTTGGCCCCATTTGGGTGAGAGTGAATAGCCCAAGACCACCCAGTGAGCTTCCTGGCTGAGTGGGAGCTTAACGACCCAACCCTAACCAACTTTCTAGCACTGACATAGCTGTGCCAGTGGTGCATGTTCTGCCTTCTGCAGTGAAGGAGGAGTCGCAGAGGCCCCCTCAAGGTAAGGGAATATTTGTTCCTTTACCTCAGAGCTGCATTGCCCTTACCCCAGTGCTGGAAAGTTGCTTAGGATTGTGGCTTAAGAACCAAAGAGAAAGGCTAGCATCATTACATAGCTGTGTGGTAGACCCATTATTGCGTTGCTTCATTCCACCATCTGAGAACTTCTTTTTCTTGGTACATTTTGATCGCCAATAATAGGTGCACTGAATTTGAACTGAAAATTTCTTGTGGGTGGTTGTTGTTGTTTTGGCCAGGATATAAACTACACAGCATTGATGTACTTATGCTATGTCCCTGTTGTCACCAAGTGAACCATTGACAATTATAAATAATCCTGTATTTGCTTCCAACCTATTTGAATAGAAATAAAATGACACACACACACACACACACACACACACACACACACACACACACACA
>JAJKFI010000032.1:8358364-8369113 GCA_029204185.1 Lerista edwardsae
ACACACACACACACACACACACACACACACACACACACACACACACATATAGTACCAGTGCTCATTGGCAAAATTGGTGGATAGGTAAGATTCACAACACAAACATCACCCCACATAGTTGAAGAGCCGCATATAACTATATGTCTCATTGTTGAAGAGTACATGAGAACAGGCTGGGAAACTTGTATATAATCAGTAGATGGGCTAAAAGCTTGGACTGTTTACATTTTACACCTAGTCTCCATTTTTTGCATGCTGCTTTTTTCCCCATTTCATTGTGAACTTCCTCCATTCCTTTTCAGCTCTCATGCTCCCAAATAAGATGAAAGTGTGAAAGTTATTGCCATGCTGCTTATGCAGCAGTCAGTTTTGCACTGATTGATCATGCAGGAATAATTAAGATTTGTGGAAAAGGCTTAATTGCTCAGGGCCAAACCAGAGCTTCTCTAATTTCACTATTGGTGAAATATTAGGAGTTTTTGAGAAGCAAAACTTACTGCAACTTGTTTTAAAATGTATTAAAAATTGTGTTAGAAATGTGCCTTACATTTTAAATTTGTCTACTATGTTTTTAACAAAAAATATTATTCTTAGAGAAGAGGTTTCATTCATGTCTTGAAGGGACTAGTTAAAATAGTTTTCTGTGTAGCCAGGTCAGTTCTGTTACGAGGAACAGGACCGACTGTAGGAGTGGCGGGGCCAGGCATTCCTGCAGGGGCCCACACCTACATCGCAGGGCCCCCCTCTCACCAAGAAACGCACCTGCGGTGCTATGCGCAGCACGTGAAAATAGTTGGTGTATGATGGCATCACCATCAACTGCTTCTAGGAGGCCCATTTTGGCCAGTTTAGAGGCAGGGGCAGGTGGGACGCCCCAAGGTAAAGCTGCACTACTCGCCCCACTGGCTTACAGTCCATAGAAACCCCAAGTGCTGCAGCAGGCAATATGCTCTCTGTCCTGATGTGGGGCCCTCCAAAGTGTGGGGCCCAATATGATGACATTGGTCACATTGGCTTCAGGCCATGACAAGGAGGAATATGTACAGTGGATGAGTTCCTCTAATTTTCAAAATGTGCACCATTGTGTCAATTTAGCACATTTGACTGTGTGATGTCAGCAGAGAACGCTTCATCAAGACTTATTTTCAAATCTGTTGTAGCTAAAGAAAGGAGTGATATGTTCCATGCCTGCTCCTTGTCCGCTTTCCCATATTTCATTCCTTTCCCCTCACAATGCATCTTTTGTGGGTATTAACAGCACTTTTCCAGCCCTGGAAACTGAGTTCTCTCAAGGCCAGGTTGTTTATACATTCCACACTGTATCTATTCCTTGGATAATACTTTTACTTTCACTACAAAACAGTAAACTGGGAAATATTTCCTTTCTCTGCTGGTTTCTTTTGACTGCCTATTGCAATAATGTGAGGAAATCATGTTAGGGGCGCAATAGGCAGGCAAAGGGCCTAATTGTCTGCTGCTGTATCTCTGACAGCCCAATCCTAACCAGGGTTGGAATTGGCAGGCCTGCTGGCCTGTGCCATATAAAGCCTTGGTTAGGAAGCGGCTGTGGTGCAACTTGGAGTAAGGGCACATTTATCCCGTTACCCCAAGTAAAGCCCCAGTCACCCCTATGGGGCTACTTGGATCTGTGCTAGCAAAATCCCTGGTGTAAATCCAAGTGGCCCGTGTAGAGCTGACCGAACCAGGGCTTAGGATCTGGCCGAAGTGCCGGATCCGGTTCCACCCGCCTCCCCAGGCCAGACTCCCCAGGCCGGGCACATCCCTGCACTGGCCTCCCTGACTCTGAAAGTGGCATAAACACACTTTACTTTTGTGCTCTTGTGACACTCATAGGCCAGCAGAAGGGACTTCAGCCGACCTACTGGGTGGGTTGGATGTCACCCTAAGGCAGGCAACTGGGAAACTCAAATCAAAAGATAGGCATAAACATTACAGTATGTTAGGGAGTTTCGTGAGCAGAACACAGACATGAATGAACTTGGCAATTTGGGTGGCACCGGGAGAAAGGACAATTCCGTTTCAATGATGTTAGTTTGACTGCGAGTCCTCAAGGAAAAACGTAACATTAAGCGTATGTGGGTTACTGGTGGAACATTCTCCACACTGAACTCAACCAATATCCTCCACCTTCAGGAGTAATTTTACAGTCACTCAGCAATCCTCAGCAACTTTCCAGCGCTGACATGTGCTTCACCCTGCAGTTGCGGGGCATTCACGGAGGCCTCCTCAAGCTAAGGTCATGTTTGTTCCCTCACCTTGGAGCTGCATTGCCCTTACCCCGAGTGCTGGAAAGTTAGGTTAGGATTGTGCCCTGAGAGGCATAAAACAAAGTTCTAGGGCAGCTCAGTCCTAACCTTCTCTGAAACAGGCAGGCCACAGTGGCCTGTGCTGTGTCCAGTGCAGGTTAGGAGGTGCTAACCCTCACCTCGTAGTGCGGGGATAGTTTTCTCCTTACCCCATATCCAGCCTCAGCCACCCCTATGGGGCTACTGGATCTGTGCCAGCTACTTCACTAGCACAAATCCAAGCAGCCCATTTAAGGCCCGCGTAAAGCAGGCCAAGCAGGACGGAGACTGGGGATTAGGATTCAATGCACTGCCGCTGCTGATCCCAGCCCCGCCCAGGCTCAATCTGCCTCCTGTTCTGCCCTCCCCTACCCCCAAACACCCCCTCCCTGTCTCTGTCCTACCCTCCTGTTGCCCTCTTCCCTGGCTGGCACAAACTTACCCCGTCCAAGCAGTGCAGGGGCTGGATCTCGTCCTCCCAAGTAAGCACAGGCCTCCACACTGGCCCAGCCAAGTTGGCACAAACATGCTTTATGGCATGTTTGTGTCTCTCAGTAGCTGGGACTGGGGGCCTGCACTGGCTCAAAGTTGTGTTTGGATTGTGCCCTAAGATAGTTATTTCTGAGAACTATCACTGATTTGAATTAGGCAATGTCTCCACGTCTTGCAGTCGGCATGTTCTGAGAATGATGCCGGGTGTTTTTTAAAGTTGTTCCCATGTTTTATGGAAAGGAGGGGCAACTCAAGTCATTACTGTATGCACTGCTCAATTTTGCATGTGAAGTGCGAAGAGTAATGTTGAGTTGGAAGAGCAGCCTTCATGGTATTATAAAGGATAGGAAGGATAATCACAATCAAAACTATAATCCTTATGGCCAATTGTCTATGAGCCTTGAGAATCCTTCTCCAGGATTCCAGATGCTCAAGATGGGAAGTGCCTCAAAGGCTACATCTCAGTTATACCTTCCATGTGGTTATCCAGTTGCCACTTGAAAACATCCAAGGAATGAGATTCTAAACTTTCAAAGGCAGATGGTTCTGCAGCATAATTGTTACCACTGTACTTATTTATTTATTTTTGTTTGTTTTGCTTATTTATGCCCAACGTTTTGATCCAGAAAGATTCCCCAGTGAAACTTTGTTTGCTTCCTTCTGCAATATCGTATTACTCTGGAGTGGCCATCTCACTCCTTAGTCCCCAGTCTCGAGGAGAACATTGTAGCTGTTCCAAAGAATTTTGTCCCATTTCTTTACATCGCATCTAATTCCCTGGCCAGTACTGAAGTTCTAGAATTTTTACCCTTGTCCTACAGTTTAAATTGAGCAGCCTTTTGGCCCAATCATATTCTCCCCTCTGCTAGTGCAGCTGCGTCAGGAAGGTAGGCACTATATTCAGTGTGTGTGTGGGGGGGGGGAGGCACAGGATGGAAGACTTTGGAGTTTGTAAGCCTCCCACCTTGCAATGTTTCTTCTTGGGCCTGTGCCAGCTCTTTAGTTGGGGCAAGGCTGAGGAGAGAAAGGGGCAGGGAAGCTACAGAAGAGAATAGGATCTGGTGAGCACCCCTCCCATTGCCTCCCTGCCCCCATTCCAGCCTCCTCACATGTCCTCCCACCTCCCACGCAGGCTTACCTGTTCCAGCAGGCGACCAGTGCTGGGACAATGTTCAGGGGAAGGCTCTGGCCTTCCTGTTGGCACTCCAGCAGCGTGCACTGCTGGAGCATGCTTTATGGCTGCCTTATGGCTGCCTGAACCCCCTGAATCTCACTCGCCATCCACAGGTTTGGGATCTCACATCGTATGTTCTCTGTGCACGGATCCCTTCCTTTGCTGCACAGCACTGAGAGACTGTATCTCCTGACACTCGGTGATGACATCACGTGTCATTGCTGAACTTCCGGGTTGCCAAGCTCCATGCTCCACAGGAATCCTGCGCCTGCACTTCATCTCCATTTATTTCCCCTAACAAGATCTGAAAGCATTTCCTTGTTCATTTTAGGCCTGAAGCTTTCTGTCTTTGACTGCTCTGTGCCCCAGAATTCAGGACACCAACATCCGTTCTTTGCATGCAAATTATGTCATAGTCCTGGATGTTCCATCATAAACCTTCATTCTTTACAAAACAAGAGCCACCCACAAAAAAGACTTTTGCCTTGTATGAAGAGGACGTTATTGCACTAATTTCAAATGATTCACTGTAATGGGCAGCAGTTTATCAAAACAAAGTCTCATTAAAATCTGTCTACATTTTGCTCTGCCTCTCTTTTGTATAATAAAGTAGCAGAACTTTCTGTGACCAGACAGTAACTTGTGGTGACCTGCAGTGTGTATGTACAGCCATGGATGATGAATGAAACCATTGTTTGTTCTCTTAAATGTTGGCATTGCGATACTAATAATGCTGGCAAGTTTCTGCTTTATCAGCAACAATGACTGGCAAAGGCCACTTTTTGGTTCCTGGAAGCCCAGAATAACTGCTCTGCTGCAGAAAGGAATAAAGTTCATGTGGAGAGACACTGGTGCACTTATTACGATACCACTGTTGACTAAAGATAACATGGTTGTTGCATTACTCTTAATTGCATTTTAGATTTAATTAGTTTTCCCACACATGCCTCAAAGCCACTGAAGCAAAAACATTAATGACCAGCCCCCTAAACGTATAGTGACTTCTTTTTAGCATTGGATGCTTAAGAGTATGAATGAGAATTGAATGACGCTGTGTGGTCTGCCCTGCTTATGCAAATAATTGCTAATGAGCATACAGTTACATAAGTCTCTGAGTTACTGAGAGCTTTGAAAAGTTGTAAAGAACTTACAGGAACCTTGTCTATATAACTCTTAAACAGAAGTGTCCTGGGGCTTAATGGCACCTGGGGCCAGGTGACATGGTGATGTCACCCCCCCTGCATCATTGTACTGCACACCCGGCACCTGATGCCCTCCCCTGCTTTCAAAGTGGCCCCATTTCGGAGCTAAATGGAGGTGAGCAAGGGTGGGTGGGCCCAGCTACACTTGCCACCTTAATTGATAAGTGCTGCCCCCAGAGCACCATGGAGGGGGGCACACTGCCCCTTAGTCCGTGTATGCCATTAGCCTCTCTGGCACCCCTCTGTGGCCAGGGACCAGCTAGCTTGGCCACCGCTTTGTACATCACTGCAGTTAAATATTTCATACGTACTCTGTGTACATAGTGATGCAAATGCAGGTAAAGTTGAAAATTATTGATTCAGTGGGAATATGTGTGCCTATTTTTCTTTGGATGGTCTCTGTAGCTCTGATCCAGTGACTGTTTACTGATAATGCAGAGTATATGGATTGGGTGCTTTTGCTGAACTGATCTTGGATCAGCATATACATTTTAAATGATTTCACTTTTAGATTGGAGAAAGGCCAGTTCAAGCAAGATTTCATTTTCTATAGTGTCCAAAACTGGTGTGCACCTGTCCCACTGTCACCTTTGGTCAAATAGATTGTTGAGATTTTATTAACAAAAATAATAATTCTTTAGTGCAAAACCTTACATTTACTGAGAATTCAATCCTAACCTGGAGTTAGGCCAGCACAGTTTGGCCAGTGCGAGAGCCACTATAAAGCGCATTTGAATCACTCTCAGTCGGGAAGGATGGTGCACATCTGCGTGCTGGCCTTTCTAATGGTCCAAACATACTTTATGGAGTCCCTATTCTGAGTAGTAAGTTCTCTTTCAAATCACCTTCAACTCTCTGAAACAAACATTGCCTGTCCTCAGCCTAAGGAACCCTGAAGAAAAACACTTGAAAATAGGCTTTCAGTGGTCAGTTCCCATTCGTCTGTTTCCTCAACATTTGATGATTCACAGTGGAATGCGTGAACGGGCCCCATTGAAAAGCATTGTATTTGATGCAATATTGAGGGTCCAGTGGCTAGCCACCATGCACTGCTTGTGGTGGTGGCCCAATTTCTTCTGATGGCGTATTGTGTGTACGATAGCCATAAAGTGTATTATACTGCTGGAACCCTAGTTCTGGTAGTGTAAGAGCAGCGTAGGGTTGGGCTGTAAGTGATAAGACCTGTCTGATCTGTCACAGGCTCATTCATATATTGGAGTCATCATGGTGCTGCTGTCATCAAGTGATTTATATGCATATGTAAACTAGCCTTTAGTATGCCTATCCTATCAAATGTTCAAGCGCTGATGTAGCCTTGCTAACAGGGCGTATGTTGCATCCCCCAGTGGAATCAATCATGGAGGCCTCCTCAAGGTAAGGGAATGTTTGTTCCCTTATCTTGGGGCTGCATTGAGGCTGCATTGGCACTGGGAAGTTGGATAGGATCGGGCTCCTATTACATTCTGGATTGGTTCCAAAGTCTTGTATTTAAACATGTTAACAAAATTGCATAATTTCTGGTTGTAATGGAAGTATCTCAAAGCCAAGGTTCATAGCTTCATACCTGGCATATACATGTGCTGAGACAGAAATAAAAGATAAAGATTAAGAAAAAATTCAGAGGAACATATTTAAATGGCTGTGATATTTCTTGGGAAGTGCTTTATAACTATTTGATAAAACATTCTTATAAAGTGGATGTTGTTGTTGTTGTTGTTGTTGTTGTTGTTGTTGTAAGGCCGGAGGCTTATCTATCTGCAAGGAAGGCAGGAAGAGTCAGGCCAGGTGTCCTCAATTCAGCCCAGGTTTTTGAACAGATTTTGAAATGTTAATTTACATATACATGCTTACCAATTCTGAAGGAGAATGTGTCATTTAGAAATGTCTAATGAGGTACATTACATAGCAGGAAAAGAATCAAGAGTGATTAATATTGTATTGTAATGCATATTTCAAGTATAATTTGAAATCCTTTACTGTTTTTCAAGGCTTTCAAAACTAAGGATGGCTACATTGTGGTGGGAGCTGGAAATGATCAACAATTTGCCACTGTTTGCAAGGTAACAGAACTTTCCTCCTGAGACTAATAGAAGCTTTGGGGAGGCTACTTTTATCGGGACTGAAGCACAAGGAGAAAGGGCTAAATAACCCTCTACCAGTCTATAATCCTGATCTCATTCCTTCAGCTGCTGTTTAAATTACATATACACACACAGAGGGGGCCAATCTTCATTTAACAGAACATATAGTTTGGCCCTCATATAATGTAATATAAATCAAAACTGGTTCTTATGCCTCATCCAAGGTCTTAAGCCATCTGTTTCCTAGCTTTACGGCAAGTTGTTTGAATGGGACAACTTTGGAACATCAAAACAGGTGTTTGAAAGGTGAATTTCAAGGTTCCTATTAGCTCAGTGTGTGCTCAGGGAATTTTTATAATGGATTGCTGGAAAACTCACAAACTCAAATTCTTGGGATTTTAGCAGAATAAGAGTCTAAATAAATGGTAAGAAGACAAATCTGAGAAATACTTTGTTGTTTTTGATGGGCAGGAGCTTTCTGTTGGTTTGCTATTTGCCAGTCCAATGCTCAAGACTTCATTAATGTTTATTAGGAGATGTCATAGTAACATAGTGTCAGGTAATGTGGTAGTTTAAGCACCTTTGTTCAGGGTAGCCGTGTTATGCCATACCCTGAACAGGCCTCCCGGATTATTTCTAGGAGGCCCTCAGTCAGCAGGAGTAAAACAGATGTTTAGACAACATCATGACTGCTTCGTGTTCAGAAAGCATATGTTTATATCCTTCTGAAATAAATGCATACTTTAATTTTACAGTTTCTTAAATTAGTGATAGAACACAATGCCCCAAAAGAAGTGTGCAACTCTGTGCACATTCAAAATGTAACTTTCTGAGTAACACGTAGTTCTGCCCTACACATTCCTAAGGAAGTGATGAGGAAAAACTGCAGTACAGGCACCCCCTAGTTTCCAAGGGGGATATGTTCCAGGCCCCCTCCCTCAGATACAGAAACCACAGATAAGAGAAAACCCTATCTCTGTGCCCCCCCCAAGAGACCAGCACCCACTACCTTTGTTTTTCTTCTGTTGCGCCAAACAAGAATCTTTTCCTTTAAAAGAACTCTATAAGCAGGCAGGCGTATAGAAAAACAATCCCGAATACTAGAGAGATGCAGTCAGACTGTTAACAGGAAGCAGGGGGCGGAACAAAGGCTGGAAGGGAGTGTAGCAGCAGCAGTGGTTCAGCCCTTCTGATCTTGATCTGCTTTCCTGGTTCCACTCCGCCATCAGAATTGTTGATGCAGGTTGAGATAGAGACATTTTGGTACTGTCTTACCCCTGGATAAGGGTAACGGAATGCACTGCAGGCTCTGACATCACAGCTGCTTTGGCGGGGGAGGGGAAGTTTAGGATTGGGGCCCTAAAGGTCTGATTGCTATGGAGAATGTCCATGGTTTTCTTTCATTCCAACATTAACCTCTTCAAGGTGTAAAGAACAGCGCTTTTCAACTTCAGTAGTGTTCAGGGAAAGAGAATTAGAAATGTCTACTGACATATCCACTCTTGAAATTCCTACTTCCATGTTTACTGTAGAAGAAAAATATAAGAGTTGCATTAAACCTGTGTGCAGTTTGCAGAGTTGGGTGAGTGGATGTTACTGAATGCATTTTGTTTTATTTAGATTCTGAGTATGCCTGAAATTAGCAGTGATTCCAGATATAAAAATAACCAGCAGCGAGTGCTAAATAGGAAAGAACTGATTGACACGTTATCAGCCAGGTATGTTTTCAAAATGTAATTTTCAACCGTTTCATAACATATTTTTGTAAAGTGTGTGTGTAAGTAGGTGTACTTTCTCATTTATAGCTCCTTTGGATAGCTTATTAATTGTGTTATTACATACGTTAATGAGTGCACAAAATTTTCACCAAAAGGTGGAGTTCTTTGTTTCAGGCAAAATTGCCAACAGGTGCCATTGCACATTCTGAAGATGAACTTTAAAAAAAATCTTGCAGACAAAAATGTTTCTGGGGTCCTGTCAGTGCAAGAGACTCCTTGACCAAGGAGAACAGTGCTTAGTGGTTAGCACGGTGCATCCCTTCCTTGCAACACAAGCAAGAGGTAACCTTACCTCTCACCAACATCACGTCTCTGCCTCCAGGCAGTGAGGGGCTGGTGGTGCCACACAGCGTGGGTGGTAAGAGCCTACCGCTCATGCTGCACATTCCTTAAGCCAAGGTTATGACACCAACACAAGCAGTACTCTTGTACCACTTGCCCTCGAGGGCTCTGGATTGAGCCCTTAGGCTGTTTACATGATTCAAGGAATCTGCAGACCTTGTACTTTCAAGTGCTCTGCGCTCCTAATGAAAGGGTCACCTTGGTGATTTTCAGAAAACAACCAGCACTTCCTGTAGGCTGGGAAATGTATAGTTTTACTTTGATGATTAATTCTAGTTTAATCAGAAAACTAGAAGACATCGGGCGCAATCTTAAACAGAGTTAGGCTGGCATAAGCTAAGCTAGCAAAGTTTGGCCAGCACAAAGGACACTGTAAAGTATGTTTGGACCACTCTCGGAATCAGAGAGGCCAGCACACAGACGTGAGCCATCCTCCCTGACTCCGAGAGTAGTCCAAACATGATTTATGGTGACCTTTGTGCCGGCCAAACTTTGCTGGCTTAGTTTATGCCGGCCTAACTCCAGTTTAGGATTGTGCTCATCATCAAAGCAGAGCTATAATAAGAGGAGTGGAACCCACCAGGCCACTCCATCCCACCCCTCCTTCTTGATCCAGATGTTCAGGTTTGGCAGCCCAATTGCTAATCTTTGATGAGTTTAGCCAATCTAGACAGGAAGAGAAGCTGAAACCTCAAACAGCACATCTTTGGAAAATAATGTTGGAGTTTCCAAACAAAGACAACGTCTGCTTAAAAGGTGATGCCTCAGCAGTTTTTAGCTGCTTAACTTACATAGGGGCTTCTAGGAGGTTAAAAGTGCCCTGAAATGCAGAAAAATCAGCAAAAAAGGGGGAAACCCAGGGTCTTTATTAGTTTCTCTGGCACCCTGATTCTCAACCAAGATTGACATACTGTCTCTAGTAGGAAATCAGCCTCACAGCCTCAATCCTATGCATGTCTGCTCAGAAATAAATGCCGTGGAATTCAATGCGCTTACTCCCAGGTAAGTGTGCATCAGATTGCTGCCTCAGTCTCTAGATTGAAAACAATTTTAACAAAGCTTCCAACATTTAGGGCACAACCTATCCAATTTTCCATTACTGAAACAGCCACAATGCAGCCCTGAGATAAGGGGACAAACATTCTTACATTGATGAGGTCTCCATGTCTGTCCTCCCACTGCATCATGCAGTTCATGGCCTTTTGTCATCTCTGCATCAACACTGGATAGGATTTGGCCCTCAATTATTTTGGGAAAACAAATCTTTAGGAATAGCATCAATCAGAGTTTGTGATCCAAAGAGGTTCATAGAATTTTGTTCTGGGAAGTGTGTGTGTGTGTGTGTGTGTGTGTGTGTGTGTGTGTGTGTGTGTG
>JAJKFI010000032.1:8369123-8399572 GCA_029204185.1 Lerista edwardsae
TGTGTGTGTGTGTGTGTGTGTGTGTGTGTGTGTGTGTGTGTGTGTGTTGGGCTGCAAGGGTTTACTTGGTGATGAAGCAACTAACTACACTATAAATATCCCTCAATAAGACAACTTAAAATACTTTATCTACATTAGTTTGACCTCTAGATATTTTCTAGGCCATACCATACTGCAAATGTGGTCATCAGTGGTGGAACTGTTATTCCTTTGGAAAAGTTACTTATGTTACTAGGATCTCTTAAGATATTCTTAGCTGCCCTTGGGTCAACTTATGTGTTGAAGACAGTCTCATCTCTCCCATAAGCGTGCCCTTCCCAGGTTTTATTTAGCATGTTGTTCTCTGGGAGGTGATGCAGGTTCACTTAAGTCTTTTCCAAAGCCCTGACTTGGGATTTAGTGAAAGGCAATCTTCTATTCTTCATTTTTATACCCCTTGCTGGCTGTTACTTGGTTGTCCCTGTTGCTGTCTCAAGTTATGTTCTTCAGCTTGTTTGCCAAATACATTATGTTATGTTCGCAGAGGTTCCATGAAATCTCTGGGGAACTGCAGATGCTGCTTTGTACAGACCCATTCTGTACTTCATATGCTAATGGAAGAGCATAATTTATTATGTGTCATGTTAGTTTGAATGAATCTGGCACCCAATAAAGAAAGACCAATTGTAATATAAATCTTGGTCCAGGATCTTAGAGTCATATGTTTCCATTCCTGTTTCTTGTAATTTGGCTTGTATTAGCTAATAGACATCATTTGTAGAGTTGATCACATTTTATATGGCAAATTCTGAAAGACAGGTTATGTGGGACTTGTTAATATGTCTCAGTACTAGCAAAAATTATTCCTTGGAGTCTGTGCAACAGTATCTAAAACAGAATCACTATGGAGAACAAATCATCTGTCACAAGGAGAAAGCATCTGTATTGATTAATGTTAAATATTCTTTACAGGGTACTCATCTGGCAGGTTTCTTGTGCAAAATCATGTTAAGTTTCAAGAACTGGCATGTGATTCTTTGAAGTATCTGAAAGCTAAATAAGTGTATCATTCGATATGCTTTTCTGTAGTAATACCAGTGATTGTATTAACCACAACAGACTTCCATTCAACTTAATAAGCTATTATCTGCTTTATTATAATGACCAGTAGCTAAAAATCTGATTAAATATTAATATAACGGGCTCACGAGTAAATACTGTCATAGCCATTTTGTGAACACCAAGTCTAATGTTCTTTTGTACAAACTTATACATATTTATTATATATGTTTTTATGATAAGGTATAGTATCCTTCATGTTAAACCATTTCCCCAAAGTCCTCATGAGTCCTATAAAATGACATTCAGGCAGTTCAAGTCACAACTGGGAGTATTTGGCAGAACAGTTATTTTGGCAATAAATGATTTTTTCTTTCTTTTGCCCAAAACACAATCCATTTCTTTTGACTCAACAACAGCTCTCCAAAATGCCGGAATAAATAGTTGCTTTAATGTTGCTTTTTTATTTGTATTTATTTAGAACTGCCTATGAACTGCTACTAAGTAAATCCACCTAGCAGGCAGGAAGTGACATTGTACTAACAAAAACAGGAAATTTGTATCTAATGATGTGAATATGATAATAATATAGGATTCTTTAAATGGCTCCAAGGAGGCAACTAAGTAAACCAAGGAATTTTAGTTGCACAGGATATAGTATATCAAATACAAAACCGGATGACCTCTGGACAGATACTACAATCATACAACACATAAATATGTAATCAATGTTGTTATCTGACCAACAATTGGGGTTGTTAATTGTGACATGTGTTTCAGATGTAACCAAGGAGAAAACTTTGTGAGGCTTTGAATTGGATCTTTGTGTTTAAAAATAGAATGTGTTTTTTTTTTTTTTTGAGACTCTTAACCACATCATATCTATCATTTTGTTATGAAAAATAGACATGAGATTAAAAAAAGATGAAGCTCATTACTGTAATTAAGACTGGGAGGAAATGTACTGGCTTATATTTGGAACAACTGATAATTTCAGTTTGTATCACTGCTGGATTGCATCAGAAAATCAGATAGAATTGTAAGTCAGCCTAACCATGATTTTTGCCTGAAGGGCTGGTCTCTTTATTTCCGAGAAATACGTGAAGAACATTTTAGACTGTCTGTATAGAAGCTGATTAAAAAAACGCTGGCTGAGATGAACAGTTCAAACAGCATGCTCCTTCATTTATTCCTAGGTTTTTGGAAAAAGAGACCACCAAATGGCTAGAACTCTTTGAAGGTTGTGGTGTCCCATATGGTCCAATCAATGGCATGCAGCAGGTGTTCTCCGATCCTCAGGTCAGTTCTCTTGGATACACTCCTGAATGTTTATTTAAAGTTATTCCCATGATTGCTTGTTTCCTATACATCCTGTTCATTTAATGCTGTTGTACAAATAATTTTGACTTCTGATTATAGTAAAATTAGGGACACCGTCTAATACAGAGATAAGTTATGATGGGCATTTTAAAAGGCAAATCCTAGGAATTACTAATATCTTGGCTACAGCTCGGCAGACCTTTACAGAGGAGTTTGCTTTACAGACTCTGGAACGGCTTGTAATGTGTGAATGCTGGTCTGTATTTTTCCATAACCGGCAATGCGACCCAATGTGCTTCTGGTTTGCTGGATACTGACTCCAGTTGTCAGCAGTAGCCAATCTGTGATATGCTATTTATTTATTTATTTGTAAGGTGGCATAATTCAAACATTGAGGACACAATCCTAACCTGGAGTCAGGCTAGCACAGTTAGGCCAGCAAAGTTTGGCCAGCACAAGGGACACCGTAAAGCACATTTGGACCAATCTCTGAGTCAGAGAGGCCAGCATACATACATGTGCCATCCTCCTTAACTCCGAGAATGGTCCAAACGCACTTTATGGTGGCCCCTGTGCCAGCCAAACTTTGCTGGCCTAACTGGGCCGGCCTAAACTCCAGGTTAGGATTGCACTCTTGAGTCTGGGCCACCAAACTGTTTTCTGAATGTTATAGTGGAAAAAGTTGGATCTCTGTCTCTGAAAGTTTCGCAGGCCAGGTTAATGGAAACAACACAATCCCGAGCTGCTCTACTGCTGGCACTGCAGGCTCAGCGGCTGGGTGTCACAAACGTGCCATGAGGCATGTTTACGCCAATCAGAGATCAAGCAGTGCCAGCGGGAGGTGTGCATTCCTGTTGATGCAACAGCGCGAATGTGGACATCAGTAGAGCACAGGGAAGTGCCGGGTAGCACAGGGGCCTGGGGATGGGGCAGGAGGGCAGTGAGGAGGCATTTCCTGGTGGGGAAGGGCTGATCAGGGGGGTTGGCCTGGGAGGCGGGCGGAACTGACAGAGAAGCCTCCAGATTTTATCCCTTGTCAGGCTTGAAAGCTTTAGCGGGCACAGACTTGATTAGCCCAATTGAGCAGGCTGGGGCTTTACTCAGGATAAGAGGACAAATGTCCTCTTCCCCTGAGGAGACATCTAGCCTGCTTGCATCCAGTGAGGGGTGTTGAGCGCCACTGCTCCTGTGCTGGATAGGATTGGGCCCTTAGATTGTAACACTTTCCTGGGAGTTGACCCCATTTAACACACTGGGACAGGGTTCACAGTGGCCTAAGGGAACCAGGAATACAACTGCATTGTTATTTTTCTACTTGAAATTTTGTATAAGGTATTGAATATTTTAAGGGGTTTTAAATATCCTCAAAGCTGGCATCCTTTTTCTTGATGAATGATGAGTTGTACCTTATTTGGATTGTAAATTATCCCATTTTGACCAAAGTGCAATGCTATCAAATATTGAATTAACTCCTAAAAATCAGTTGTCTTTTTCCTGGTTCAGAAATTAAAAGCTTTTTTCACTGATAAGGCATTGAAACACATATTTCCTCCTCGGTATGTCTAGAAGAAGCTGCTAAACTTCCAAGAGTTTCCCACTGAAGTCAGTTAGAACAATTGTAAAACAATAATCTTATTAACTATAGAAATATTATTATCAAATTATATGAATAATCTATATTTTGGGGGCAAAATGTTTAGTTAATTCAACATAATGGAACAAATTTATTCATAAAAAGTTTATATGCCAAACTGGGTGCAAATGTGAATATTCTGAGAATATTTTCTTGACAATTTACCTCTTCAAGTTGTGTGCATTCAAGCAGTAAAAATAAACATAAATAAATTCCATTTGTTACTCCATTGGGCTAGAGTAAAATTAAATCAACATGGGGAATATATGATTCTGTTTTATTTGCCAGTATTTCATTCTTAGGGTGAGATAGACAACAAAGACATGGGTGATGCCAATATGCCAAATGGTCACCAGTACATCAAAATGGAAGTTTTGGTAGATCATAATTCATGGAAGGAGGCAGCAGGATGCTGACCTGTCCTGAGCTTAGTAGGAAAGCCAACTTTCTCACTTTACTTTGTAACTTTCATAGGGATTTAAGCCTTGGTTTTGAACACTTTGAGGAGTTCATTTTACAAGTGTTCAGTTAGTGGTTTATACACATGGTGGTGCTAAAATAGTGATTATGGATGTGTTCAAAGGACTGCAAAGCAGAAATGTTTGTAACACTGTGAAAGGTGATATTTAAATATCACACCAGGTGGAAGACTTAAAGTGAACTATCAAAAGTAGCTATTTAGAAATCTCCATGTAAATGTGTAAATGTGTTAACTTGCTGCTCTGGCTTCCTCTGTTCACGTCAACTTCCAGATTATAACAGCCTCATTTTTTCTGTCTTCTGTTGCAACCCTTCCCCATCTTTATTTCTTTCTCAGCTTAAAAGTTCCTAATGTTAAGGTTCTCTATGGCAAAAGGTACTCAGCAACTGATAATGGATAATTGTAAAGCCACATCTGCTCTGAGAGGCAGAAAAACCAGATTATTTAAATGTTCACCAGATTATTTAAATAAAATAACCACATTTGTAGGAATTCTTCTTTGAAATAAAATTGGCTCCTCCTCACTTCAGATACAAGTATGTGTCACTTAGTGAGTTCCTAACAATGAACTGTGTATACAATAGTTCATTGTTGGTTTACTGAAAAACACTTTGAACTCTTTACCTTGGAGTTGGTGGTGTCAGTTATGTCCTTAGAAGACCTGAGAGGCCTCCTCTGGATTATGCTGGGCCTCTGTGGGCCTCTGAATGGCCTGCAGGAACCTCTGGAAGCTACTTTTGGTTTTCAGAAAACTACTTTTGGTTTGCTTCAAAAAAACTAGAAGGAGCTTCTGGACACTTCTGCGGGCTGTTCTGAGGTCTGGTGCAACCCAGAGGAGGCAACAACCACACTATACAAGGTAAGATCACATAGTGACAAAATGATTTAGGGTTTGCAGAACATAACCTCAGTATTAAGGGCACAATCCTAACTTAGCTGGAGCAGGCAGGCCAGCATGCCTACACCGTATCCAGTACAAGTTGGGAGCTGCTTGGCGCCTCCACGGGACAAGGACACATTCGTTCTCTTGGGTGGGCACCAGCCAGGGTAGGCACCAGCCACCACAATGGGCTACTTGGATCTGCACCTGCTATTTAGCAGACACAGATCCAAGAAAGCTGCGCAGCCTGGATCGGGGCCGTGTGGCCTGGGGATGGGAGCTTCTCTTATCTTCGGAGGTGGCTGATATAGTGGAGAGAACGGCAGCTTTCCTAAGTGTGATTGTTAAGAGTCGGATTAATGAATACTAGAGATACTTAGGACGCAATCCTAACCTGGAGTTAGGCCAGCGTAGTTAGGCCAGGAAAGCTTGGCTGGCACAAGGGACACTGATCACTCCTGGAGTCAGAGAGGCCAGCACACAGGCGTGTGTCATCCTCCCTGACTCTGAGAATGGTCCAAACACGCTTTATGGTGTCCCTTGTGCCAGCCAAACTTTGCTGGCCTAACTGTGTCAGCCTAACTCCAGGTTAGGATTGCGCTCTTCATTACTGTAATCAAGGGGGGGGGGTCAGTAAGGAATATATATAATACTAGCCTTTTGTTACCCGGCGTTGCCCGGGGAACAAAGTATCCCCAGCTTCTATTAGGAGAAGGAATGAATACAGGGACAGAATCAAGCAAAGGAGCGTAATGAAATTGTCACACTCACTGAACACTGTCTGCAGGTCCTGTGGTAGGATAGCACCGACGTGTGAGAAACAGGAAGAGGTGGCCAGTTAGCCCTCTGGAAATAGGTCCCTCTCAGATCCGACTGGGTGTTGGAACTCTCTGGATCATGCTCTTTCCAGCCTGGGCAACTCAGGCAGTGCAAAGCAGTTTCACTTTCATTTCTGAGGTCTCTTCCTGTGTATCAGCTCAGTGAGTGCAATCCCAGCTCATGACCTGCAGAATCCTTTGTGACCACAGGGTGGCAGCACACTTTCATTCCAATACAATCCCATCGCTGTCCCTCCCCCCAGGGGCTGTAGGGGGGTCTGACCCCCGCAGTGTTTCTTTCCAGGCTGCAAGGTGTATTCCTGCCAAGTTTCATGCGGATTGGTCCAGGCGTTCCCGAGCCTATGCATAACATACATACATACACACCCGCATACATACATAGATACATACATACATACATACATACACACACACAAACATACCCACGTCCGTTTTTATATATATAGATACTGCAATTCTGTGCCAATAAAGGTTTTATCTATCTATTTTAAATTTAGGGGAGTTTAAAAAAACCTAATTATTGTCTGGTGGAAGGATAGTGAAGTGAAATAATAATAAATAAGCTGGGGTTGTGCATGTTTAAGAGCTAGTTTAAAGATGCAAGGACAACAAAAATTTGGGAGGTGTATTCCCACATCAAATCTTCTGAGCACAGGGATCATCAAATGTATTCCCACATCAAATCTTCTGTATCCAGCACTGGCAAGCAGCAGGGTTGGAGGTCTCCATTTATCCCTTTACCCCATGTAAAGCCCCAGCCTGTGCAATGGGGCTACTTAGGTCCGTCAAACGGCCAGGGCAAGTCCAGGAAGTCCTATGTCAGGCATTCAGGCCTGGGAAGGGGGGTTGGATTTAGTATGTGCCAGTGCCAAGAAACCCACCCCCTCTTGGGCCATCTGCCCCATCTCTGACCTTCCCTTGCCCTGTTACACCACTACCCCATTGGGCAGGCTGGGATGCAACACGGGATAGGGGAGCAAATGCTAAGGAGACCTCTGGATACAGCGTAGGCCATGCTGCGCCAGGTCTGAACAGGATTGGGCTGCCCATCAGCTCTAAATGGCTGTCCTGGGTTGTAACATTAAAAATTGCGTTTGCTTTTTAAGATTATGGGATCAGTAGTTTAGGGGAAAAAAGCAGTGAAACAGTCAACATATTTGAGAATGGTTTATTTTCCTTAACATATAAATGGGACAATATGTTTGCAGAATGTTTCTTCAGTCAGGAAAATTATAGCAATGCTGACCATTTTCATGCAGCTTTTTATAGCCAGACAGTTTCCAAACTTTCATTCATGTTTTAAAAATGTCCTTTTAATCAGGCCAAGATTGTGCACTGCATTAAAGGAATTTCCCAAAAGTTTTAAACATGTGCTAGATGATATCAATATGGTCTTGTTCAGTGCGCTCTTGAGAACTTGTGCATGATATACAATGTGGAATTCAGGGTTTTTTTTGTAACATAAACAAACTTTTGCTTGTTTTTATAAAAAAAAATATCCAAATTAAAATAGCTACTATTCTGGTTTTCCAAAAAATGTAACAGAACAAAAAGCCAAACAAATAAAGCAGGTATTGCACAGGGCTGCAGCATCAAAATGTTTAGTTTTCCAGCATGTGGAATGCAGGCAGATGTCTTGATCTTCATGAAAGTGGTTTCTTTTAAATACCCCTCTACCATTGTACATAGTTTAGATAGGTCTGTGGAATATAAAATAATGTGGGATAGACAAAGTCTTGTTTTGATCCATGTAGATTGGCAGCATTTGGCCTGGCATCTAGATATTTGTTGCCATTATTCTGCTATGAGCTGCACATAAAAAATGAAAGCCATAAAGTAGGAGAGACTTTTTATAATAGTACAGCTAGACATGCCACACAAGTAGAGGCTATCAGGTATAAGACATCACCATACTGCATCACTTCTGAGAACTATTTAGAGGGAAATAGCAGATCTGAACTATCACAGCTGCCCTTGATTCTACTGCATGCCAAACACCTGCAAGCTCTAAAAGGATACCAAAACAATTCTCCACCCTGTGGCGGGCGGCCAGCCCTTAATAACACTTCCCTGACTTTGTATTACCATAAAAATTAAATGTAACATTTTTTAAAAAACACAGGAACTTTATTCTTCCTCTCCCAGAAGTCCAGTTCGGTTCCTTTTGCCGTTCTTCCAAAGAGAATACATTGACTCCAGAAATAAACACACAGCTGAAGTAGTGAAGTTGTTGAATGCTGAAAAATTACCTCTCGTTTTCATCTTATGTTATTCCTGAAGCTAGTTGGCTTTGTTGGCTCTGAATCACCTGTTTCTCTGTGACGGCACATCTGTATGGCAGCTGCCCATGCAGATGGGAAACCTGGATCATGCCTTTGGGAAGGGCAGGCAGCTTTTCTCTCCACACATATCAACAGCCTTCTGGATGCTCCCATCCTGTTGGTGGGAAACCAGGCATCACACCCGTATAACCTCTGCTGATCCATCAGTCGTCCTTGCTGGATGTGTGGAAAGTAAGAGAAACCAACAAGGACTGATATACATTAAGCATGTGGATAGCAGTTGCACTGCTAACTGTAGACTGTTTGCTCCTATACTAAGCCAAAAGTTCAGATGATATACAGTACATCCACACACCAACATACTACCCTCTTATTTTAATGTCACACAGCAGTGAGGATGGGAGCAGGAAAAAGGCACCTCTTTTGGTGTTTGTTGGCCAGGTTGACTTTTTTTCCATCAAATTTCCTTGCCGAAATCTTACGTCCACTTTAGACTAGGTAGCTTCTATAGTCAAAACAGCCCTAGTTCTGTGCAAAATACTGCTGAACTCCACCACCCGTATAAAGGCAAAGTACAGTTGGCTTTCCTGTTCACGCTGCAGACGTTTTCCTTCCCCCAGCTCCAATCAGTAGCTCCTCGATTCTCAGCAGCCCCTGGAGCAGGGCAGCCACAGTCTCCAGCAGTCATCAGCTGTTCCAGTAATCAGCAGTGTGTCTGTTCACTCAATCCATTAATCAGTCAGTCAGTCAGTCAGCCAAATCAGTCAGATAGCTTGCTGGTATTCTGCTCTGCTCCTGCTCAATCCCTCCACACACAAGTTCTCACTCTGCCACAGTCTCTCCTTCCACATTCCAAACTCTCTGCTCCTACACTCACACCTGCCTGGCAATCAAGCTTCCACCTTTATTCCCCAGGTTCTCATCATCCTACTGGGCTGCAGCTGTGAACCACATGTGGCAGGCAAAGGCTTTGGGGGGACAAGGGGTCACTGCTGATACCATTCCCTGTCTCCTTAGGGTAATCTTCTGCATTTTCCATTACACCACTTCATGCAACTTTGTAGTAAGAATGACCCTAAGTTCTACACAAACTGAGGGGTGTAGGCTTTTGCATGCAGAAGGTCCTCAGCTCTGTCCCTATATTCCAGCAAAAAACAAAAAACAAAACCCCTCTGGTATTCCAGCATCATCTTAAGCATCATTGGCACCTGAAGCAGAGCTGAGGCCCTGTGAGGAGAGAGGGTAAGGCAGGTGCCCATGGTGAAGGAAGTAGGGGCTGTGCCTGCTGTCACTGGGTTACACACAGTGATGCCATGCAGGGGGTACGTGGGGGTACGCAAGTACCGGTTTCTAGGATTACAGCTGGCCCTGCCCATTCGCCCGCCCACTCGTTGACTCCACCCTCTGCAACGTTTGAATTTCCTGCATGTTTGAGTTGCCTGCATGTTCTCAGAGCCAGGCAGGCAGGCAGGCAGCGAGCAGAGCCTTTCCTTTCCTTGCCACTGAAAAATGAGTTGCTCTGGGGTTTTAACATGATGCCAGGCCTCCTTAACATGTTCTGGGGGTGCTGTGGAATACTGTTGCAACTGTTGGGTCAGTTTAAAATCATCTGAGGCCTCAAAAAGGGCTTTTTTCATGTCACTTCCTGCCACGACATCACTTCCGGCTTATGACGTCACTTCCGGTGGGCGGGTCCTGACATGTGCCAATCAAAAGTGAGTACCTGTTCTTAAATCATTTAGATGACACCACTGGTTACGCATCCTCCTTTTTGGCCAGTCCAGTCCGAGAATGAGTGATGCTGGCTGATGGTAGATGCTAAGTGGCGCATCTAATCAATCCAAACCTGGCAAACAATGCAAAATGTGGAGGGGGAGGCACTGGTGACCACCTGGGGAAAAGGAGGGAGGATGGAATTGCCAGACTACTCTGACCAGACCACAAGAACCAGATCACTTTGCTCAAAGAAGCTCAGCAACAGACCACACTGCTCATTTCTCTTCTCTCACTCTGCCACCATTCAGCTGGCCTTAAATGCATGCATAGAGAACTATGGGCACACTACACATACGCAGTCAGACTTTGTTGGATTCTCTGGGAAGAAGGATAGCACTGCAGAAAGTTGCCAGGTGCTGCTGCACTGATATTGGGGAGCTGCTCTCCTGGCTGAGTACTGTGGTAGCAAATTTTACCACCTTGATAAATCTGCCACTTGCAGCAACCCTCTTACCTCACCTCATCAAGAGGTTGACCCTGAGTAAAAGGGAACTTCATTAGCAGGACTGGAAATGACCACTTCAATGGCGAGGAGACCATCAAAGTTAGAGAGACCTGGGCTAGATGAAGCCATGGGCTGGTTCAATGTAGGGAAGTTTTATATGTTCATAGTACTTTCAGTAAGTACTATGCAGACATGTCCTTCATAATTTGATTTGAACACATCCAGGAAACATTCCCAGCATCATAGTTTAAACGTTCACACTGTATTGTGCAAACAGTACAAAACATTGACAACACTTCTCTTTTTTTTTGGAATTACAGACTAGGCATTGCAGAATTGTTTCTAGTAAACATTTGTTGACTCACATCCAAGTCAAATGAAATTATGCATTTCTCTATGACATTGCCAGGAGTCTTTGACATGCAGTTTTCTAAATCAGAAAGACAGGTAATACTGCCTGAAGAAATATACAGGCTGAGTCTAATTATCTACGGATTTGGCTCAGTGCAGGTCTCCTGTCAATACTGCTCTCCTTTCACCTCATGAGACTCCTCTGAGGCCCGCTGAGGCCACGTGCGTCTGTGTGCGGCCTCGGCGGACCTCAGATTGGCTGTTTAGGCCGAAAAACACAACTACCAGTTTTGCCGAAAACCGGAAGTTGCGTTTTTTTCCTAAATGGCCATTCTGAGGAGCGCAGAGGCTGTGTGCCGACCTGCATGGCCTCAGAAAGCCAGGGGTGTAGTGTGCCTTGCCTGCGCCCAGGGCAAGGCACACGTTGCGCCCACGCTGTGACGTCATGATGCCTTGCGTCATGACGTCAGTGACAGGTGGGTCTTCCATGCATGTCCCTTGGCTTCAATTGAAGCCGGGGGAGACGCATGCATGCTCTCCCAGCCAGGGACTCCCCCAGAGCACAGAGAGCTTGCGGCAGAGCAGCCTGCGCAGAAAGGGTGCGCGCCGACTCGGAGCCGCTCTGGCGCGAGCTCTTTGTGCTCAGGAGCTTGCGCCAGAGTGGCTCCGAGTCGGCACGCGCCCTTTCTGCACAGGCCCCTCTGCCGCGAGCTCTCTGTGCTCTGGGGGTGTCATGCTGCCATACCCTCCCTCTGCCTCTGCAGAAAGCCCTATGTACCCAGCCAGAACAGTGCTCCAGTCAGGTTTGAAGGGTAGGGGAGAGAATCTGACCTGCCCTCTGTTCGAAGCCTCTGTTCTCTGCCCTCTGGACAATGTCTAAGGACAACAAATTTTTACAAAGGTCATGCCACTAAGATTAAATTAGTCATTTCTGATAAATTTTGAGGTGCTGAACATGAATATGATAATGAAAATGCAAAACTGGCTATGGTTTGAGAGACATCCACAACAGATAGTTCCATAGATCTATACTGGTAAATGTCCAATTCCTTCCTACTGCCTGTGTGAGCAATGTATTTAGTTTCTACTAAACCAGAGGCAATCAACAGATTTCATGGGCATCTTCATGTTCAGTCCCTCAAAATTAGTAAAGATGAGCTATTTCATCTTTCATTTCATAGGCAAATGGTGTGTTGTCCAGTGTAGACAGAAGGGATTTAAACAGAACCCCAGTCCTCTTCTTCCTGAGAATGGTTTTCCTGAGCGTCACTTTTTCAGAGCGTTCCACCACCACTCCTAATAGCTGGTGTTTCTTTGGCTAATAGCCTAATAGCCTAATAGCCTAATTTCTTTGGCTAGTGGTGCTGCTCGTGATAGACTGGGCTGTCAGTTTTCTTGTTCATGTTTTCATTTACCATATCTGCTTCATTGCCAGCAAAATGAAAATTGAGGCTTTTGGGGTATCATCATTCTAATTTTGGGTTTTTTTTTTTTTTTAAGAAATGAATGTTTGGTTCATAAAGGGCATCTCCTTATGTTCCTGTATTTTTTTTATTTTTTATTTTTGGTAACTGTTTGTAAATGTCCTTCTTAGAAACAATACGTTTTGAGAAAGAACATATTTGTCATAATTCTCTGAAGGGACACCAAAAACTTTTTGGATTACCAAGATTTCAGATAAAAATTGCCAGACATCTTTCAAATGTTTGGATGAAAATCTGCTTCTTGGATCAGAGTGAAAGGCTTCTAAGTGATCTTGGCATTTCTTCATTTGGTTTCTAGAGCCAGAAACCACACGTCGCTTTTGAAAACTGTTGTACAGTAGGTAGTATCTTCCAGCAGAGATATTGCTTGTTGTCTAACCCTTTGATTACTTAGTCCTTTGATGTTTTTGCAGGTAAGAGTTATGGAAAAGGGCCAGTGTGCTCCTGTGAACAATGTGCTGAACTTTGATAAGGGCAATCTGCAGTCAAATACTAGCTCAGTAAATGATTCCTTCTTTTGGGTAATCAGTGTGCCACGTACAATTAGCATATGTGGCCAATCACAATAGAAAAAAATGTATTCTGGTAATGGATGAGAACTTGTATAGGCGCATCAGCTTTGCAAATACGTTGATAGTGTTTGTCTGAAATGGTGTTTCAATTGCAATTCCAGTTGATAATTTGTAAGGAAACTACTCCTAACTAAAAGCACGCAGCTGTTAGCAAAGCCAAAAAATTGTGCAGCAAACTATGAAGAGACCTTTAACCCTCCTACTTACGAAAGTGTTGACTTCCATAAGTCAGCACCTTTGTTCGCATGTTGAAATATTTCCCAGCTCACTTCAATAGGCTGTTTGTTGAGTCAAATTGGATGTAATTTTAACTTCCATACATTTTGTATGGCCATTCTACTACTTGTGTTTATGTAGGTTTTTTATTAATGATATAGATATTAGTTGTATGTATCAACTCTGTTTTGAAGCACAACTTTTTAATCCTTAAAAATAAAACACAAAAACTTGGTTCATACTTAAAAAAAAAGTTTTGATCGGTGATTAAAGAGACCTTGAGATGGTTCAAATTAGTTTCACATGCTTAGGGATGACACAGGAGGTGCATTGTAACTTGCAAAAGGAAAAAAATATATTCTCCCAGGTGTTGTGGTTTCCTATATGCATTTTTGTTACTTGCAAGGCACATGTGGGGGGGGGGGAGGATAAGCATGGTCCAAATAACAGCCTTATGAAAAATAGAGCAATTTCTCAGCAAGCCATTCTCCACTATAGCTCCCAAACTGCTGCCATGAAAGAAAAGAATTATATCCATGCAGTAGCGTTCCTACAGGGGGGCAAAACACTAAGTGTTGCAGGAGCCTGAGCTCCTGTGTAATGCAGAGCAAAGCCTCCAAGCCGTGAATGGCTCTGGAGGTCAGGGGACTGGCCACGTTACACAAGAGCTCAAACTCCTGCAATACTTAGCTTCCCTCCGCCATAGGAATGCCACTGAATCCATGCTATGTCCTTCAAATCCAGTGGCCATTGTTCAACCTGTATCCATCTGCATTTAGAAAGATAGACTTCCTGGTTACATAATACATTTTGGATTTGTTAGTTTAAACTTTTCTTACAAGAAAAAGGAAAATACAGCCTTACTGATGAATCTCCTTCTATCTTCATCACTTTCTCTGGCCTTCCTTCCTCTCTAGTTGAGAGAGAGAGAGTCTAATTGAACTGGAGCAGAAGTCATCCTGGGAAATACTATTTGACTTTCTTTTCTTATAGTTTCTTTTTTCTTGTGTGACACAGTTTCTGGCCTCTTACAAAGCATCAAGACAGCCAGCTGCTAGAGCTGCATACGAAGAGTCATATGCAGTTCTATCGTTGACAGATATAAAGCATCAAAAAGCACAAGAAAATTTAGCTTGGAGGTTTTGCATGAGGCTTGTGTTCAAAAGTCAAATGTAACATTAAGGAAAATGCATCTTACAGCTGGATCCTAACCTGAGCTGGTGCAACTGGGTTGAGTGGCCTGCGCTGTATCCAGCATGGCTTCGGAGCAGGCCGGAGATCTCTTCTTCATGGCAAGAGGTTATCTTTTCCCATTACCCCATATAATGTTCCAGCCTGTATAATGGGGCACCTTGGATCTGTGCCAGCTAATTCAGGCCTGATCTGCCCACCATTCCATCATTTCCCCTTTCCGTTACACACACCTCTGCCTCTTTTCTTCCCTTGCCCTGCCCTTGTGCTGCTTGGCAAAGTACCTGTGTAGATACAGGGCTAGGACAGGCCTTTCTGCTGGCACTCCTTACACGCAAATCGTTGCAAACATGCTTTATGGCATGTTTGTGAGGATGGCACTGTTTGAAAGAAAGGATGGAAGCACATCCCACAGCGAGCAAGTCTAACTGCCTGCGTTCTCTTTAGGAGGAAGGGAGAAAAGGACAGCAAAAGGAAGTTAGGCCTAAGGATTGCACTTTGAGTATGCATTGAGTATGCACTTTAAGAATGCATTGGCTGAGGACATAAAAGAGAGAGGGGAGGTTGTCTCCCAACCACTATCAACCTAGCTGTACTCCCCCCTCCAATAGTACAAATGCAATGATATTGCATTGCTGTAGTCCCCCCCATAAAGCCCCCCCCTTTATGCGGGTCAGGAAGCAACAGTTAGAACTGGACATGGAACAACCGACTGGTTTCAAATTGGGAAAGGAGTACGACAAGGCTGTATATTGTCACCCTGCTTATTTAACTTATATGCAGAGTATATCATGAGGAAGGCAGGGCTGGATGATTCACAAGCTGGAATCAAGATTGCTGGGAGAAACATCAACAACCTCAGATATGCAGACGATACCACTCTAATGGCAGAAAGTGAGGATGACCTCAAGAACCTTCTGATGAGGGTGAAAGAGGAAAGTGCCAAAATTGGTTTGAAGCTCAACATTAAAAAGACTAAGATCATGGCAACCACTCCCATCACTTCCTGGCAAATAGAAGGGGAAGAAATGGAAGCAGTGACAGACTTTATTTTCCTGGGCTCCAAGATCACCGCAGATGGTGACTGCAGCCATGAAATTAAAAGACGTTTACTTCTTGGGAAGAAACTATGGTGAACCTAGACAACTTAATCAAAAGCCGAGACATCACCCTGCCAACAAAGGTTCGCATAGTTAAAGCGATGGTTTTCCCAGTAGCCATGTATGGCTGTGAGAGCTGGACCATAAGAAAGGCAGAGCGTCGAAGAATCGATGCTTTTGAATTATGGTGTTGGAGAAGACTCTTGAGAGTCCCCTGGACAGCAAAGAGATCCAATCGGTCAATCCTCCAGGAAGTCAAGCCTGATTGCTCCCTGGAAGGAGAAATCCTGAAGCTGAAGCTCCAATACTTTGGCCACCTGATGAGAAGAGAGGACTCCTTAGAAAAGACCCTCATGCTGGGAAAGATTGAAGGCAAAAGGAGAAGGGGGCGACAGAGGATGAGATGGTTAGATAGTGTCACCGAAGCAATGAATATGAAATTGGGCGAACTCCGGAAGCTAGTGGAGGACAGGGAGGCCTGGCGTACTGTGGTCCATGGGGTCGCGAAGAGTCGGACACGACTTAGCGACTGAACAACAACAAGTCCCCCGCATGGTACAAATGCAATGATATTGCATTGCTACATACAAACATGCCCCGATATCTGCTGGGGTTCCGTTCCGGACCCCACCTGAAACCGTGGATACTGGGAACACCTTTTTAAAGTTAAAGGAACATTAGTGGTTTTGCTGCAACAAGGGGAAAAAAAGAGATTTGTTTAATGTTCCCCTATCTTTATATCCCCAGGTATACCCACCTATACATGGTAAACTGCTGCTGCTGGGCTCTCTGACGAAAGGTTGGGAGTTCAAGACTGCGCGACAGAGTGAGCTCCCGTTGCTTGTCCCAGCTCCTGCCAACCTAGTAGTTCGAAAGCACATAAAAAATGCAAGTAGATACATTTTTGTATCTTCCCACTTTGGTGGGAAGGTAACGGCGTTCCGTGCGCTACGGCGTATAGTCATGCCGGCCACATGACCACGGAAGCTTGTCCTCGGACAAACGCTGACTCTACAGGCTTAGAAGCGGAGATGAGCACTGCCCCCTACAGTCTGTCATGACTAGACCATTCGGTCATGGGGAAACCTTAATATAACCTTTACCTATCTTTTTAATAAGCTTCCTGGTATCCGTGGATAACTGTTTAGCATGCGCAGATCTGAGTAGCGCATTGGGGAGGCTGGAGCCTTCTCTACAGTAAGGTCACGAACCTTACCTTACCAGCCTCCCCAACCCAGCATTGGATTTGGTGGGCCTTGCCAATCCAGCGCTGGGTTGGATTCGCTCTGAAAGCTACTATGCCGGAGCACGCATGAGAAGAAGAAAAAAAAAAGAATCAGCCTGCAGTGAAAGATATGGACAGTGGTCCCAACTTTGCAATGAACAGAGCACCCACTAGCAGTTACAGAGCAGTGAATCCTCACATGTTTGCTCAAAACGTATGTTTAATGAGAAGCAATGGAAAAGTGTATATGCTTATTAATTTTTATATTGCTTTGGGATTTTAGATAGATAAGAACTACTGCTATTTTAGCTTTGATAACGGGCCAATCGTATTTCTTATCATCAGGAGAGGACATACTGCACCAACCATCTATTGAGCAGATAAGAACATTCTTTAATTTGAGGGATAACTTTTCAGGGATGGGCACTTGAGTAATCGTGACTCGAGTAGCAAAAATTTATAAATAGTTGAAGAGGCTTCACATCTGATTCTAGGTAAAAGTCTGAAATAAATAACTGGGTTGGAAAAAATTGTTTTATTCATTTCATTTTTTCATTTTTGCTCTGCTTTTCTATTTAAAAATTGTTGTTGTTGTTCAGTCGCTAAGTCGTGTCCGACTCTTTGCGACCCCATGGACCACAGCACGCTGGGCCTCCCTGTCCTCTACTAGCTTCCGGAGTTCGCCCAATTTCATGTTCATCGCTTCGGTGACACTATCTAACCATCTCATCCTCTGCCGCCCTCTTCTCCTTTTGCCTTCAATCTTTCCCAGCATGAGGGTCTTTTCTAAAGAGTCCTCTCTTCTCATGAGGTGGCCAAAGTATTGGAGCTTCAGCTTCAGGATTTGTCCTTCCAGGGAGCAATCAACCTTGACTTCCTGTAGGATGGACCGATTGGACCTCCTTGCAGTCCAGGGGACTCTCAAGAGTCTTCTCCAGCACCATAATTCAAAAGCATCTATTCTTTGATGCTCTGCCTTTCTTATGGTCCAGCTCTCACAGCCATACATTGCTACTGGGAAAACCATCGCTTTGACTATGCGAACCTTTGTTGGCAGGGTGATGTCTCGGCTTTTTATTAAGTTGTCTAAGTTCGCCATAGCTTTCCTCCCAAGAAGTAAACATCTTTTAATTTCATGGCTGCAGTCACCATCTGCGGTGATCTTGGAGCCCAGGAAAATAAAGTCTGTCACTGCTTCCATTTCTTCCCCTTCTATTTGCCAGGAAGTGATGGGAGTGGTTGCCATGATCTTAGTTTTTTTAATGTTGAGCTTCAAGCCAATTTTTGCACTTTCCTCTTTCATCCTCATCAGAAGGTTCTTTAAGTTTTCCTCAAAAAGGTATTCAAAAATACAGATCTACAAAAGTAGAAATAGTACATCAAAGGTAATCAGCCTAAAAGGAACAAAAAGTCAAGAAAAACCAATCAGAGTCGTTAAGAGAGTGGTAGTGGTAACCAGAAACATATTCTAAACGTACTTGGAAATGTCCAAGTACATTTTCTGCTTCTTAGTGAAGGATTAGCAGTGAAAATTGAGCAAGATGTTCTGTCATCTTGGTGTCACCACAGAAAAGGCCTTGACCCTTGACCCCACCTCCCACCCCAGTTTCACATAGAAGGAACAGACATGGAGCAGGGTCCACTTAGATGAACTCAAAGTATTTTTCTGCTGGTGGGTCCATATTATAAAGGCTTGGGAATACTTGCTTTCCAGTAATTACGCTTTTGGATATGCGTTTGTGTTCTTTGTTTCAGTATACATAACAGATTATACATTTAAGCCTCTTGGCTCCTTGAACTACCTGTTCTTCTCACGGTCTCTCAGATACCTAGTAATTAGTTTAAGCTACAAATGGTGTCAGTTAGATAAGCACCTGGAATGCATCAAAGCAAAATGGCACTTAGCCACCATACTGTAAAAAAGTTTAAAATAGTTAGTTCTCAATATAATCAATGCTCATGTCTTTGGTCCCTACATAGGCTGTCTTCATGAGGGTAAAAAACAGGCTAGAGTTCTATCAAGTAAATTTACAGTGCAATCCTATGCTTTTCTACTCAGATGCAAATCCTAGTAGTTCAGTGGGATGGGCAGCCCAATTCTGAGCTGCCTGGACACCATGGGTGCAGCAGTAACCAAACAGCTACCATTGCATCCAGTGGCAGCCACCAGAGACTCCTCAGAGAAAGGGGACATTCGTCCCCTTGCCCTGGGTAAGGGCGCAGGATGGGCGATGGGTCTCCTCACCTCTGTGCCGGCTATTTTGCAGCTTCATGTCGGGCCATGCAAATGTCGCCGATGGTCCCACCCCTGTCACACTCCTCCCCTTGCCTATGAACACTCTCCAGCCCCACCCAGAAGGAGCACAACGGTGGCAAGGGGTGAACTTACTACTCACCAGGCTTGTGTTGCCACCTCCGGGCGGGGAGCTCTGGCGCCGCTGCAGCGCAGGCGGTAAGCCCTAACTGCATGCACTGTACTTGCCTTATGGCACGTTTATGACAGCATCGCACGTGGTACACTTGTACCACCTGTGCTGGAGGAGCCTTAGGGCACAATCCTAACCAATCTTCCTGCACCAGGGTAAGGGCAATGCTGTGTCAAGGTTAGGGAACAAACATTCCCTTACATTGAGGAAGCCTCTGTGACTTCGTCCCAGTTGCAGGATGCAGCACGTGTCCCATTGGCACAGATATGTCCGTGCTGGAAAGTGGGTTAAGATTGTTTCCTTACTTACCGGTAGGAAACTGTGTAGGAATACAGCTTCTGTCCCTTTGATTGCAAACATAAAAGCAACTTGAAATGAAGAAATCTGTGGCTTTCTCCCAAGTGTCACATTTGGCTTAAAGAAAATAGTGGCAAAGCCTTGGTTCTTTGAGGGGGTTTGCCATTACTACAGTGCTCCTATTCTTTGGAATTCATTCAGTTGTCCTGTGATGTTAGAGCTAAATGCAGACACTCTTACTTTCATTGTGCAAACTTTCTCTACCTCTCATTACAGGCAGCTGATGGAAAAACAAACACCAAATAAAGCATATGGGGATGATTTATTTCTTTACAAGTTGACTAGGAGACAATGTTGGGTGGATTTCACCAAATCAGACACTGCTGCCATTTCACAATACAGGAAATTTGGAAAAGGTGTCACAGCTGTTTTAAATAAAGTTCAGTTGTCGGCATGGCAATCATGGGTAGAAGCCTTCAGTCCTTAGGATAAAATTTAAAAAAACTATCATGCTGGAAGTAAATTCAATTTCACTGAACATTCTGGGCTATTTCTTTAAATTGCCCCATTACACGTGTATATGCTGTAATTTGTCACGATTTCATGCCAAATCATACAGTTTCTATATACCTTTTTGTGAAATCCAAACAGCTTTAGATACATAGTAGGTCACTCACTGCATTTTACAGCACTATCATCCACATGAGTCTTTTACCTGGCTCCTTTACCTGGAGTTTATCTGGAGTTTCCACACCAGAAACAGGCAGTGTGAGAAAGCACTATGTTGGAGAACATCCCACTCCAGATAGAAAGATCATACATACACTGGTATTATACACATTACATTGAGTGGTACTGTACATGTTACACATTGTGACTCTTTGCAGATTGGTCTAAAGCAGCCTCTGTAGGACAAACATGTGGATTGGGGGGACTGTCAATATTTAAGAAGCTTCATTATTAATGGGTTGGATCCAAAGCACCAGAAGGTGGTGGTGCTGCTTTGCAAATGGATCTTGCACAAGAGTTTGTGCAAAACTGTGAGGGTGCAATCCTAATGGGCTGGAAAAGGCAGGCTGGCTGGTTAACACAGGTGGTGTATTTAGGGTATTGCATGGGGAGCAAGAGCAATGGGCACTGTTTACCAAGGGGGCGCCAATTGCCCTCAGCCCCCCCAGCACAATGCCCCAAAGCTGCATCAGAGGGAAGCCATGCCCCCCAGCTTGCCAGCCATCCTCTGATCTGGCAGTTTTGCCCAATCACCGGCTGGGAGGAAATGCGTGCCTCTCTGGCTGGGGGGGGGAGGGGGAAGGCGCGCGTTTCCTCCAGCCAGCAATTGGGCAAAACTGCATGCCTTCACCCCACCCCCCAGCAAGAGAGGTGCACGTTTCCACCCAGCCGGCAAGCAATCAAAACTGCCCAATTGAAGGCTGAAGGAAGCCACGTGCCTCCCTCCCCTCCAGCCAGCAAGGTGCCCGCTTTCTCTGGCTGCCACTGGGGCCAAGGGTGTGTGTAGCTTCTCTCTGCATGGAGAGAAGCCACACCCCTCAATGTCACAACATTGTGACGTCATGATGTTGCGTGCCATGGGCGCGGTTTCACCCTGGTATGCCTCTGTAGGCACCAATCACCCCAATGGGCCTGCTTGGATCTGCACCTGCTGTTTAGCAGGCCCAAGTCCAAGCATGCAGTGTGGCCCAAATTGGGGCCACGCAGCCTGGGGTTTGGTGGGCTCCACCAAACTCCACCCCACCTCCCCAGGCTGCCACACCCATCAGAACCCCTCCCCCCACCCATTCTGAAATGGTCCAGGGCTTACTGGAATCCAATAGGTTTCACTGTGAATCTGGATATCTTCAAAAAATCTGTAGGTTTTTCGAAGTGCTTTATTTTGCACTGATATGGCTTGATGACATCAGTGACACCAATTCAAGACTCTGCACATGCCCAGTGACACCTATTATATTTCTGAAACTATCTCAGGATCTTTCAGAATCTCACCACTTTTATTCTGTGATGTTGACCACAATATATCAGAACTTTTCCTAAAGGAATATATGTTGTTGCCACCCATCCCTAGCAGTTTATGGAAAGATATATTCCCCTGACATTTTTTTAAAATAATGTGTTGCATAAATATGACATAAAAAACATTAAAAACATAGGTAGATAAAACACATATGCACACACTCCTTTTAAAACCTTGTTTAAAACAGGAGTTGTGGATACAATATACATGCTGAAAATGTGTGGCTCCTTACTTTGACTTTTGAGGCTGGGATGCATCTGTTCAACATCCTGTGGTTTCAAGAATCCTGCCTTGAAATGTTTCTGTTATCCGGGCGCATAGAATAAAAAGTTACGTTATGACTTGCAGATGCAAACTTTTAGAAGGCTTATCTCCTAGTGTGCTATTGTTTGCTAACCACTTAATTGCTACTGTTTCAGTACTGATTTGCTATAGTTTCTGAAGTGAGAATATAGGAACTATAATATATAATTTAGGTTGCCATGACAAGTTTCTGGAATCTAACCTGGCCATAGCAAAAATATAATCATAACTTGCAATGGGCAGATAATGTATTAAGTTGAAACAAAGGTTTCATGAAACGTCGTCGTTAGTTCTCCGATTATAGCTCCACGTCCTCCCCTCTCTGTTGTATCAGCTCTGTTCCCATGCAACATCATGCACTTAGGTTAATTTTTTTGTTTTGTTTTTAGAGGAGAAAGGATTTGGAAGAACTTTTTTCATGTATTTCTGTAAACAATTAGAATCATGCAAAGCAGCTCTGAAAAACTGCTTGATGCCAAATGGCTGGATGTGCTTTTGTTAGAAGATGAAACCCCCAGCGCGTGACAGTAGAGCAAACAAATAGTAAACAGGAATATATTGAAGCTTTTCTTCATGAGCAGTGTCAGTATTTGCAGGCTCTTTTCCTTTGGAGGCTGTGGCTCATAGATTTGGATGTAAAAAAAGAAACCAGGGATTCCCGGTTTCATTACATTATGGACCCCAATGAACATTCTTTGTATGTTCAGTTGCATCTCTTCATTATTCAGATATTCCACTACACATTCCAGCATGAATGGCAATAACTATTTTTGAATAGTTCTGGGCAAAAATATAGTGGTAATTATATTGGTTGTTCACAAAATATTTCTCCTCCTCTCCAACATGCTGAATTGTGCTATGCCTAACCAGAAAATACAATTAATGCCAGCAATTTTAAGTTGTTGAAGCCATTACTTCCTGCTGAAAACAGCCTGAAGTCTTAGATGTACTGGAAGACCATAAGGAAACAGAATCATACAAAATATTAAAAGAATAATCTGGGGTTAAGGTTCAGAACGTGGAACCAAAATGAACAGAATCTGAAAACGCAATTCCTGGAACGCAAGGGCCCGATCCAATGCAGCCCAGCACTGATGGTAAGCGCTTACCGCCGGCGCTGGCGTCAATGGCGGCACTTCTAATGGCGGCGGTAAGGGCTTACTGAGGTCCCTCCTACAGTTGCCACGGTGGCCGTTGGAAGCAGCGGTTGCCGTTTTAGCACCGCTGCTCCTATGGGGCCCAGCAACATAGGACTGGATTTCTAACGCTGGTGAAATTGGCATGCACGCTGCTGCAAACATGCAAAATACCCCGCACACATTGTGACTGCTGGCGTAGGCGCTAAGGCTGCAGCTCCTGCTGGGCTGCGGGGTGGTGGTGGAAATGGGGCAGGGGGGCAGGGAAGGGACTAGTATACCTTATCCTCCTTCCAAGGGCTGATTTCCAAATGCCGGGCTGCTCAGACTTGCACTAGCAATTTTACTAGCACAAACCTGAGTAGCCCTATAGTGGGGAAAAGGGACAAATGCCTCCTTACAGCAGCTTCTCTTCCCATGTAGGAAACAGGAGGCTGTTTTGGCCCTGCAGCATCACAGTAGGGACAGTTAGCTAGGATTGGGCTGTATATTTCAGCCAAAGACCATCATGATAATTAGAGGCTTA
The DNA here is from genome assembly GCA_029204185.1 of Lerista edwardsae. Lineage (NCBI taxonomy): Eukaryota > Metazoa > Chordata > Lepidosauria > Squamata > Scincidae > Lerista > Lerista edwardsae. The sequence continues at coordinate 8,392,674 of JAJKFI010000032.1, forward strand.
TAGCCACATTCAGTTATAGCATACACACTTTACAAATGCCTCGCAAAAAAATAGAACCAGTACATGAAATGAAGAATGTTGATTTTCTCAGAGCAATTGAATTCTCATTAATTCTCATTAATGCTCATTAATGTTTCAAAAACTGGTGAAGGTGTTTTTTTTAATTTATATGTTCTTCAGTAGACCAAATTAAAAGGTTTCAACATTCAAAATCCAATATTGTATTTTCTGACAGATTTCAGACCAAAGCACATCTCTATGGTCTTTGACCTCAGTGTAGTTGAACCTCAGTATCCGCGGAGGATCCATTTCTGGACCCCCCACGGATCCCAAACCCGCGGATGTTGAGATCTGTGGGAGGTCTCTCAGGTGACTTCTGGACATGAGGGCTTCCAGGTCCATGAAGGAGGTTAGTATATGGCATCCTGCCCCCTCCCAGGCCTAACTCACCCCCATTCTGTTCTCCTCACTCAGAAGTGCCCTCTCTCCACTTCCATTCCACCTTTCCCCAGCCCCCTGCACTGCTCAGCACTTTACTTACCACTGCCTGTGGCCAGGAGTTGGGACACTTCCCACCAATGCTGCTTACTGCTGCATCATTGCAAATGTGCAGCGTGTGCTTTTGTTTTTTGCTAAAACATTCACTGCTGAGTGCAGAATGCATGCATGCCAAACTGCTACTAGGGAAGGGATTTATTTATTTATTTATTTATTAAATTTATACCCCGCCTTTCTGCCCGAAGGCACCCAAGGCGGCATTACAAAGTTAAAACACAATAAAATAATTACATAATAATTTAAAAACAATAATTAAAAACAATATTAAAACAATTAAAAATTTGAAACAACCAATTCCGTGGATCATAAGTATACAAAAATATAAAAAAGATGCAAAAAACCAGCCAGCCTGTCAGCAACTAAAAGCCTGCTGAAACAAAAAGGTCTTTAGCCCCCGCCGAAATACCGCCAAAGAGGGAGCAGTTCTTAACTCTAAGGAGAGGGTATTCCAAAGTTGGGGTGCCACCGCCGAGAAGGCTGTCCTACTGGCCGCCACCCCTCTCACCTCTCCTGGTGGTGGCACAGTCAAAAGCGCCCCCCCCAGATGACCTCAGAGTACGGGTAGGATTATATATGTCTTTATGTGAGTACTGTACTGTGAGGGCATTCCACATGGAAAACCTGAAAAATGCTATGAAATTATTGGAGAGAAGTTAGTATGGATTATATTCAGTGATGTCATTCAGGGGGAACGGACCAGAACCGGCATTCCGTATCCTAACGGGCTCCATGGCTGGTTCTGGGTTCCCAACAAGTGCCAATCAAAAGTGAGTTCCTGTTCCGAAATCATTTGAATGACACCACTGATTATATTGATATATTGGTTTTGAGTTGCAGCCTGTTGTCTTATGTAGGAATGACAGGGACCTCGCTCGCCTTAATGTAGCTGAGAGACCATGCATACAGCGGGCAAATTACGGCACTATTTTTTGGCTGAATGGCCTTCAGTGAGTAGGTGTGTGAAAGGCAAAGAGATGCTTATTTCCTTTAGAGACGTACACACCCTGTGACCCAGACTAGAGAAGGATCTGCTTCGCAGAAGGGCTGCTGCAAGGGAGTTTTCACATGTCTTTCATTATGGCAGAGATGAGGGTGGTGACAACTTGCACATTAAGTAACTAACTCTTCAAAGTGATTGTGCTTTATTCTCATTGTAAGAAAAGTGACATAATTCTGGGTTGCTTGGGTAAACAAACTCATTTACTGCATGATGCATTCTGATCACAGATGAAACTTGCTCTGTCCTTCTCAACCTCATTACAGACATATGGCTCTGTAATGATTACCTGCACATTTAGGGACAAGTGCTTAGGGACATATTTGCTAAGTTAGTAGCCAACAGTTTTCACTGGGGAAATAAACCCAGCTCACTTCTAGAAATGTGGATTTTTTTTCTTCAGAAAAATATAAGCAGAGAACTTTCAGATGCATTAGATACAGCAAAACAGATGGTCTTCATCATGTCTTTAAGCAGGAGACATGGTCTATTTTCTATTAGGAATGGTGCTTGGAACAAATGAGGAAATACACAACAGAGATTTCTGAGCTGTGGCTATACCACACTAGTTAGCGTGTGTGCTTACGTGTATGCCTCTCTGTGCGTGCGTGCGTGCGTGCGTGTGTGTGTGTACAAAAGTTGGTAGCTGTATTCTCTTGAAGTGAAAAATATTGGATGTGCCAAAGTCAGCTGGCAGGCTAAAGTTGGCTAGTTTAGCGATGCACCTTAAATTTGTTAAGGAACTCTTTTAACAGTTTTATTTTTGTTCCTCTTTCTCAGTTGCCAGCAGTCATAAATTTCTACTGGTGACATGTCATTAGAATGAGTAACACAACTGTAGCTTTCTGTAATTATGTTGGTTATACTCAAACAGAAGCTTTGTTCTGAGCTGAATTGGTCTGTTACAAAACATGCGCAACTGCCAAATGCTGAAAAAAATTATTGCACATATTTTTGCCTTCTATCATACAGGGCGCAATCCTAAACTGAGTTAGGCCGGCATAAGCTAAGCCAGCAAAGTTTGGCCAGCACAAGTGACACGGTAAAGTAAGTTTGGACCACTCTGGGAGTCAGAAAGGCCAGCACACAGACGTGCGCCATCCTCCCTGACTCTGTTGTTGTTGTTCAGTCGCTAAGTTGTGTCCGACTCTTCGCGACCCCATGGACCACAGCACGCCAGGCCTCCCTGTCCTCCACTAGCTTCCGGAGTTTGCCCAATTTCATGTTCATCGCTTCAGTGACACTATCTAACCATCTCATCCTCTGCCGCCCCCTTCTCCTTTTGCCTTCAATCTTTCCCAGTATGAGGGTCTTTTCTAAAGAGTCCTCTCTTCTCATGAGGTGGCCAAAGTATTGGAGCTTCAGCTTGAGGATTTGTCCTTCCAGGGAACAATCAACCTGGAGGATTGACCGATTAGATCTCCTTGCAGTCCAGGGAACTCTCAAGAGTCTTCTCCAACACCATAATTCAAAAGCATCTATTCTTCGATGCTCTGCCTTCCTTATGGTCCAGCTCTCACAGCCATACATTGCTACTGGGAAAACCATAGCTTTGCTATGTGAACCTTTGTTGGCAGGGTGATGTCTCGGCTTTTTATTAAGTTGTCTAGGTTCGCCATAGCTTTCCTCCCAAGAAGTAAACGTCTTTTAATTTCATGGCTGCAGTCACCATCTGCGGTGATCTTGGAGCTCAGGAAAATAACGTCTGTCACTGCTTCCATTTCTTCCCCTTCTATTTGCCAGGAAGTGATGGGAGTGGTTGCCATGATCTTAGTTTTTTTAATGTTGAGCTTCAAACCAATTTTGGCACTTTCCTCTTTCACCCTCATCAGAAGGTTTTTTAGGTCTTCCTCACTTTCTGCCATTAGAGTGGTATCGTCTGCATATCTGAGGTTGTTGATATTTCTCCCAGCAATCTTGATTCCAGCTTGTGAATCATCCAGCCCAGACTTTCTCATGACATACTCTGCATATAAGTTAAATAAGCAGGGTGACAGAATACAGCCTTGTCGTACTCCTTTCCCAATTTTAAACCAACCAGTTGTTCCATGTCCAGTTCTAATTGTTGCTTCCTGGCCCGCCTACAGGTTTCTCAGAAGACAGATAAGGTGGTCTGGTACTCCCATCTCTTCAAGAACTTGCCACAGTTTGTTGTGATCCACACAATCAAAGGCTTTAGCATAGTCAATGAAGCAGAGGTAGATGTTTTTTTTCTGAAACTCTCTTGCTTTCTCCATGATCCAGCGAATGTTGGCAATTTGATCTCTAGTTCCTCTGCCTCTTCGGAAACCAGCTTGTACATTTGGTAGTTCTCAATTCACATATTGCTGAAGCCTAGCTTGTAGGATTTTGAGCATCACCTTGCTAGCATGTGAAATGAGTGCAATGGTGCGGTAGGTCGAGCAATCTTTGGCATTGCCCTTCTTTGGGATTGGAATGTAAACTGATCTTTTCCAGTCTTGTGGCCATTGCTGGGTTTTCCAAATTTGCTGGCCTATGGAGTGCAGCACTTTGACAGCATCATCTTTTAAGATTTTGAGTAACTCAGCTGGAATCCTGTCACCTCCGCTAGCTTTGTTGTTAGTGATGCTTTCTAAAGCCCACTTGACTTCACACTCCAGGATGTCAGGTTTGAGCTCAGTGACCGCACCATTGTGGTTATCAGGAACATTTAGATCGGCCTTATATAGTTCCTCTGTATATTCTTGCCACCTATTCTTATTCCCTGACTTTGAGAGTAGTCCAAACACACTTTATGGTGGTCCTTGTGCTGGCTAAACTTCGCTGGCTTAGTTTATGCAGGCCGAACTCTAATTTAGGATTGCACTCACAGTATATATTTTCTTTTGTAGAGTTTTGCAAATCCAGAGACCAACACCGAGCCTCACTACTAGGTGATGTGTTATTAGCCTCACTACTAGGTGATGTAAGGCTAAAATACATTTACATAACATCACCCTGACCTCTTTGACAATTGTCCTATAGCTGCAATGATTGGCTATTATTACATAATTTCAAAAGTAAGTGCTTTGATACCACTGTCCTGGGTGTGTTGATTCTTATCTGTTTCTGTCCTTTAAAAAGCCTGACATCTATTCAGATTTTAGACATCATATCTAGTACTTGAAATAATGGGACACTCTTGGCCCAATCCTATCCAACTTCCTGGCACTGATGCAGCCCCGAGATAAGAAAAGAAGAGGCCTCCATGGCTGCCCCTCTGCTGCAGGATGCAGGCACATCCTGTTTGCATGGCTGCATCAGCACCAGAAAGTTGGATAGGATTGGGCTCACGGTCTTGTAGTTACAGGAGAGGTTAGGGTAAAAGTGTCTCTCTTTAGTGCTCATACAAGGAATTTTGATGCTTCAGAGACGCTAAATATCAAAAAAGATTAATGAAGATAATGGTCTTTTGGATCAAGCTGGAATGTTTAAATTCTGTCTAGATCAGTGGTCCTCAAACGTTTTAGCACCAGGACCCACTTTTTAGAATTACAATCTGTCCAGGACCCACCAGAAGTGATGTCATTGTGAAGTCAGAGCCTGCTGCTTTCCTAAGAATGCAGCAATAAGTGGGTTATTTCTCAGCCATTTTCCAATAGCAAAGTGAATCAAAAAGAAAAAAAAAGCCTATTTACAACCTTGACACAAGCAAAAAAAAAGCCGCACAGCCCTCTCCTTTTCCATCATCCCCATATTTTCAATATGGCTGCTCCAGGTGACCCACCTGAAATTGGTTCACAACTCTCTGGTGGGTCCCAACCCACAATTTGGGAACCACTGAACTAGATTATTTCAGCATTTATCTCATTTGTACCCTGCACTTTCTCCAAGGCCTTGTACTTAGTAGTAGTTATACCCATGTTATCTATGCTCTACATATCCCTCATAATTTTATACGTTTCTGTGACATTCTTTCTTTACAGCCCAATCCTGAATTGGTTTAGGATATAGCATGTGCCCTCAAATTCCCAAATTCTGGCACAACTCCAGCCCTGCTATTTCAGCCCCATGTCTGATGGTCAATGTACCACAAAAGCTGGTGCTATGTTATGCCAGTGTATCTTAACAACTTGCGCAACTGCAGCAGCCAATGTAACCCCCCCTGCCCACTCTCAAGGGAGCTCTCTCTCTTCCTTTGGTATGCAGTATGTCTTGGAAGTGTGTGTATATGGAGGGTATAAGGGGATTAGAACTGTGGGCGCTGGAAGATGCTTTAGCCTGCTTGAGTCATGGGTGATATGGTGTCATGGGGTATCTCCAAGGTGGCTGCTGCTGGTGCTGCTCATTCCTGGCGGCTGCTGAGGAGCATTGTCTACTCATTGTTGGCATCTCTCTGGCTACTCTTGTCCAGGGACTACCTGGGGGGGGAGGGATAATGACCTGATGGTGACTACTCAATGGACCTGTGCTTGCCACCACCCTCCTCTTGGTTTGCTCTGACAACATGTTTCTGGCTGCTAGTGTCTGGGTTTGGTATATTATCATGATTGACTCTTTGTACATCTGTCCAAACATGCGATCAGGCTGAAAGGACTGCAACCCTATGGAGTTGTTCAGCCTTGTTTTTCCTACTTTCCTTTGTGCTGAGCAGACTTCGGTTATCACAGATATTGTTCAGACCTTGCACCAGTGTAGCAGGAATACTGGTACTACTTTGCATAGGATTGTACTGTAAATAATCTTTTTTTTTCTAAATTAAAACATCCCAAATACAGTACTTCTGTCTTTCTTCACAGGAATGCTGTCCCAAAGCCTTGATCATTCTCGGTTGTTCTTTTTTATAACTTTTCCAGTGTTGTAATACCCTTTCTGAAATGGGATTATCTGAATGGTGCAAAATATTCCAAATTTGGCTACAAAATAGAGTTATATAAAGACTTTCTGATAGCAGCAGGTTTTTTTTAAAATCCCTTTTCTAATAATTTCCAATGTTGAATTAACCTTTTTCACAGCTACTGCCAACTGAATTCGTTTTGTCAGTGTGGTATCCACCACCACCACCCTCAAGACCTCTTCCTAAGGCTGCATAGCTAGCTCAGATCCTATCACTATGCATAGGAAGTTAGAATTTTTTTGAGCCCATGCACATCACTGTGCCATTTTGTTACCCATTTATGCAGCTTGGATAGATCCTTCTGGAGTTCTTCATTATCTGCTTTTAATTCTACCATCCTGAAGAATTTGGTGTCACCCACAAGTTTGGCCCTTAGTGCTCATTCCTGCTTCTGATAATTTAGAAATAAGTTCCCAAGATCTCTCCATTGTGAAAACACTATCTATCTATCTATCTATCTATCTATCTATCTATCTATCTATCTATCTATCTATCTATCTATCTATC
>JAJKFI010000032.1:8416915-8435259 GCA_029204185.1 Lerista edwardsae
TGATGATGATGATGATGATGATGATGATGATGATGATGATGATGATGATGATGATAATAATAATAATAATAATAATAATAATAATAATAAATATCACCAATAGTATTAACAACAACAACAACAACAACAACAACAACAACAACATCGGTATTTATATACCACCATTCTTGGTAATTGGATTATTCCTCTGACTTTAATCCAAGGTGGTTCACATTAGGCAGGTTCAGTGGTGTTATCCTACCGGTATGCTGGGCGGGACGTCCGGGTGATCGGCAGCCCACCCGTCGCCTACCGCAGCGTTACGCCGTTTGCGTAATGTACGCAAGCAGTGTAACTGGTTACGCAAACGGCATAACGCAGTGATACACGATGGGCGGGCTGCCGATCACCCAGACGTCCCGCCCAGCATACCGGTAGGATAACACCACTGGGCAGGTTCACATTCTACAATCAGAGAGAAATTCTAATCTTTCATGAAGAAACTACATTCCAGAGTGTAGAATCTTTCAGTTTGCTCTCGTTCTGGCTGCACAGTTTCTTCCCAGTCTTGCAGAACAAGACTGCAGTGGGAATGGAGAAGAGAAACGCTAATGATCTCTCCATTCTTTCATTAGTTTATGTTTCATTGATCATACACCCTTCTTAACCACTAACTGGTAATTGCCAAGACTTGGCATATGGAGGAGAAAGAAAACGTCTGCACAAAATAGCCTGGATAGGCAATGGCATTGCTTTTGTTTGCAGAACAGATTTTTTTTTTTTGTAGGCCTCCCATGCTTTCATCCCGCCTAGCCTTCTAGCAACATAAAACAGACTTTGTTGGAGCCTGTTTGCAGGTCATTTTCTTTGCCTTATCATATGATGTCAGGCAGCGCCTGCTTACCTAGTTCCCCAAACAGCAAAAGGAGTTGATGGGTAGGGTGCTCCTCTTGATAGGTTGCTCAGCCCCTTAACCAAAGCCATATGAAACCTGGTAAGCCCACTGGTGGTTCAGTTGCTGTGTTTGCTTGCCTTTGAGAGGAGACCTCTTTGGCTTATCTTTGAAAGGGGAACCATAGGTCACATACTTCTCTTCTTCAGCAGGGATGTGTCTTCTGGAGGAGACTACTGAGAGGAAATGAGCCACAGAGCTCCTGTTCTGATAGGGAGATTTGCAATTCACGCTCTATTTTTAGTCTGCTGATCTTTCCACATCTGGAAAAGCTTTGTACGCATAAATAATCTCATCTGCCGCATTGAAATGTGTCCAGGCAAAGGCCGTTACAATTGTCTTTACAATAAAAATAATATAATATATGAATATTGGCCTTAGCACACTTAAAGCTGGGACTTGGGGTCTACGCCCTGCAAATTCATAATCTTTCATAGTGCAGATAGAATTATAGCCAGATTTGGTGATGCCCCCATGTAGGATGGATGCTTTTTACTGGGATCCATATGGAGACCACCAGATATTAGTCATAGCCCACCAAGGTCTATGGAGTTGTGAAACTGTATTTCAGAGATTTTTCTGTTTCTTATCATCCAAATCATTCTAACCTCTGTGCCAGCGGAGTAAGTACTCTGCCAGTGCAGGTTGTCACAAACGTGCCATAAAGCATGTTGTGACAGTGCACCTACAGGAAGTAGCACATGCTGTATCTTATCCCCCTTCCAGGGCCCAATCCACTGACATGGATCCACTCAGATGTGCGCCAGCAATTTAGCAGGCACAGATCTGAGTAGATCCATTGTGCTGTCTGGGGCTTTCCCCAGGGCAAGGGGACAAATATCCCACTGCTAAATCCCCAAATCCACAAGTTGTGCTGGCCCCGCTGCATCAGCGTGAGAGAATTTAGGTAGGATTGGGCTGCCCATATGTAAATTTTGAGCACACTCCTGCTTTACCAGTCCTGTAAAAATAGGAAGGAATAATGGCTTCAATGGGAAGGAGCAATGGTTATTTCACCATGTTCCCTCAGAACTTTGATCATCAGCTGCAGTATCTTTAGTTGTAACTCACACTTAGCCACCTGTAGAGGCACCTTTTAGCCACCTGTTTAGCCACCGTAGAGGCAACTTTGGTGGGACGTGGTAGCACAGTGGGTTAAACCGCTATAGCTGAACTTGCTGGCCAGAAGGTTGGCAGCTCGAGACCGCGTGACGGAGTGAGCTCCCATCACTTGTCCCAGCTCCTGCCAACCTAGCAGTTCAAAAGCACCTAAAAATGCAAGTAGATAAATAGGTACCACATCGGTGGGGAAATAACGGTGTCCTGTGCACCTTAGCGTATAGTCATGCTGGCCGCATGATCACGGAAACTTGTCTTCGAACAAACTTGTCCTTCGGCCAAACACACAGAGATGAGCATTGCCCCCTACAGTTGGTCATGACTAGACCATTCAGTCATGGGGAAACCTTTATCTTTTTTTTAGAGGTAACCTTTATACACAGTGCCAGAGGCCTGCTCTCCACCAATCAGTTAGCACTCAGACTCCCCTGGGTCTTAGCTCACTCTTGTCCTATGGCACAGTCACAGAATCCCAGACAGTTAGTAGTGACCTCACACTCTGATATAGAACTTCATATTTCTCATTGTTTTTCTTGAGCAGTTAATTTTTTTCCTAGGATCTGCTTCTCCCTTACTCTGTGTTTCTGGGGGCACAGTTAGACTTGCCAGGGGTCCCTTATTAAAAGGGACTTCCCGTATTTAAGTTTTAAAAATCTTGTCCCCTATCAATGTTGAACAGGACTCAAAAAATCCCATTCTAAAATTTTGCTGCTGTTGCTGTTTGCTGCTGCCTCGCCACGGCTAACTGCAGAATTTTTATATTATTTCTGGTAACCATGGAGTGGTTTGATAGAAAGCAGTATCCAGATAACTGTGTGTTCCTTATTGTCATTTTGAAAACCTGTGGGAAATGTGGAATTTCCCAATGTAGAATTTATCTTTGCAGAAGAGAACAGGAAGTCCATGGGCACTTGAGCCATTGAATTGTGCCATATACTCCCAACTGACATTTTATTCGTTAAATATGACCTTTATTTATGAAAAAATCTAATTTCTCAGAAGTATATAAAATCTTCAGCCAATATTTTGCTTCCTTTTATTTTCTCAGATTTAGACAAAGAAGTAAAATCTTTTATTAGCACTGCATCGAAACCGAAACACACATTTTGTAATACTCATCTTGCAGGTGACATGCCCTCATCCACTGGCAAACTACCAGTGGGCTTTTTTCCGAAATGGCCTTTTTCTGAATTACTCATAAAGGGTAGTTTTAATTCATGTTTATGTCAAGAGTGGTCATGTTGCTTGTGTAAAGCAGCATGTCTCTTAAATTATATGACTGGTTATTTTAGAGCTCCCTGAACAACAGTACTGGGAAATTACTGTGGATATTTGCTTTTATTCTAACTTTGAAATTATATTGTCATTTTAACTGCTATCATTGTTGAATAAAAATAAGTTTTAGAAAATTATATTTCCAGTCAATCGTCAACTCCACCCCATTTTGCAAGGTTTTTAGAAAGTCATAGCTATGAAAGATCACCAAAAGAAACACAGAAAGGTAACCTTTTGGATGTACTGTATCTAAGATTAATATAAATGCAGATGTTTCAATTTATAGCTTGATCTGGTATAATATACATATCCAACAAAATCCTGGTTTGTATTGCTTTTATAAATATCAAAACCTGATAAAAGAAATTTGGGTTTTCTACTATTTCCTTAAATCAAAGGCTTTTGAACCAATGCTTGGAGAAGGGTTTGTGACTTAGGAAAGAAGACCCTAAATTAACTCTGCAGGGATTTGGACACATTTTTTCTTGTGATTTTTTTTTTTTTGAAGAGTCACATACTGTTTCCATTTTCTAAACTGAGTACATGTGTACACACCTATGTAATTAACAGACATTGTTCTTGCTATATTTAGGGCACAATCCTAAACAGCGCCGGACTGGCGAGGCCGACGGGCCAGTGCCATATCCAACGCTGTTTAGGAGAGGCTGGACACTCCCCCCCCCACGGCAAGGGAGCGTCCAGCCTCCCCTATGTGCTCCTCAAATCTGCGCCTACTACTGCTGCTCCTTCTTCTCCCTTCAGCTCTACAAAATGGCCATCTGCGCCCACTAAAGAGCAGGCGCAGATTCGAAGGGACCGTGCAACCCAAATCAGGGCCGCGTGGCCTCACTGACGGGCTTAGGAAGTGGCCATATGGCTACCTCCCAAGCCCACCCAGATCCCCCCCCAGTCCCGCCCCCCCCTCCCTCCCTCCCACCAATCCCCGCGCCACTTCCGCGCAGAGCCTCCCTTGCACCGACCGGCTTCGGTCGGTGCTAGAAAGGCTCAGTACGGGAGCAGCAGGACCGGCACTACCTGCAGCACTGGTCCTGCTGCTCTAGCGCCGACGTGGGAGTGCTGATCGGCGCTCCCATGTCAACGCTAGGGCAGTTGCGCCAACGCTATGACGTAGCATCGGCGCAACGGGAAGTGCAGGATTTCACTGCCCAAGTTGAAATGATACAACAACATTTCCTGGCCATTTTTCCAAGCTACTATCTGCAAACGACTTGTGTCCCATATGCAGTTTTGTGCTTAGAATCCGGTTTAAGAATGATTGCAACCGTTGCTTGGATCCGCGTGACTAAGTTCTGGCTTTCAGTTTTCTATGCACAGGCAGATAATGATCTGATCCAGTGCATGCTGTCGGATTCTTGCTTCTCCGCGGAGCCTTGGTCATCTAAATTAGTTGAACTGGGGATTGAGCCAGATTTAATTGGCTCGGTTCCCCAGATGGAAGCCTTTAGATTGATCAAGGGGAAATTATTAGAACTGCACGATCGCAACCTACTGAAGATGGCCAACACTCGTTGCTCGCCTCTTTCCCACCAATTACGAACAAATATTGGTCAAATACCATCCTACTTGTATATCCTGGATATCCCCTCAAGACGTAGGGCCATGACGTTGGCCCGTTGCAATGTACTCCCCTCCGAAGTTTTGTGGGGACGTTTCAAAGGAGTACCTTATACCGAAAGGCTTTGTCCTTGTCAACAAGTCAACACTGAAACCTTAGTGCATTTACTCTTTTATTGTCCTTTGCACCTTAAGAGTAGAGAGCTTTATTTTCAACCTCTCTTGAACAAGCTGGGTGTGGACACAATAGAGATGACCCTCAAATCTTTACTTGAGTCTGAGGACCCTGATGTAGTCAATCAATTGGCTCTCTTTCTGATGCTTATCATCAAAACTAATATTCAGCGCTTCGACCGCACTTCTGAACATGTGTTATAACTATCTGGTCCCTTTGGTTGGCCATTGGTCATGTATTCTATTTTCATTTGTATATTGCTATATTGTTGTATGTTGTATGCCAATCAAAGGTTAATAAATAAATAAATAAATACTATCTGCAAAGTTATAAAGATTGCTTCCTCTTTCAGGTGAGTTTGGTGTTTCTTTTTACTCCACACAAGTGAGAATTGGTTTTGCCCATTATCAGTGTATCAATGGAAATAATGGAAAAAAGCATATCAAACTCTTTATGTTGAATGTTTATGGTCTTTTTTTAAAAAACAACAACCCTGCACTCACTACGGGAGCTATAATTGGATGTGACTCTGTGGCACACATACAAAGCATTTACATATGGTAAAATCAATATGTATTGAATCCTACTCTATGGTTAAAGGTTATCTCCTTAAAGAGATCAATTGGAGATTCAGTAATACAGAACTTTCTCAATATGTGTCTGAAAGTGGAGATACTATTTATTATATCATCATTTAAATTCTGCTGTCCAGTTGTGGGCAGCAGATCATTGAGGGCGCAATCCCACCCCACCCCCATCCTGGTAGGCTGGTACAAGTCCCTTGTGCCGGCCTATGAGTGTTGCAAACACGGCATAAAACGCATTTGCCCAACTTTTAGAGTCAGGGAAGTTGGCATACAGACATGTGTTGGCCTTCTTACACCATGTCAGAACCAGGTAAGGCAGACTTAGGGAGGATAGTGGCAGCAGGGTGGTGGTGGTGGTTGGGAGGGCAGGGGGACGGTGGATCAGGGTGAGGGGAAGAGCCAGGATCTGCCTAACCCAGTGATGGCAAACCTTTTGGGCTCAGCGTGTCAAGACTTCAGAAAATGCTTCGCTTGACTCTGCTGGTGTGTCAACCCCCCTCCCAAACAAAAGAGAAACAATTCTTTATATTCATTTCTACAAACCAAAAATACAGTCCAATCAAGTGTGATGCTATATATTATATAAAAAGAAATATAAAATAGTTACAAAAATGAAAAAATGAGTAACACAAACTTAGTTTTTGTCAAGTGTTGGTGAATGCTGGTGTGTCACCCCAAACGTTGTGGCATTTCACCTTTGACACAGGTGTCATACGTTTGCCATCACTGGCCTAACCCCTGGGCCACTTAATCGAAACCCTGGCCTGGTCAGCCCTACATGGGCTGCTTGGATTTGTGCCAGGGATTTACAGTAGCCAAGTAGCCTCATAGAGGAGTTTTACTCGGGTAAAGGGACAAACATCCCCTTACTCTGTGTGGCACCACAGCCGCCTCCTAATCGGGACTAAGTATGGCACAGGTCAGCTGGCCGGCCTATTCCAGCCCTGGTTAGGATTGGGCAGTGAGGCTGTTTATCACATTGTTATTTTTTTATCTTGCCTGATTTATGAATCTCTTATGAAAAAATGACTAATGCCAGTCACCATTTAACTAAGAGCGCAATCATAAACTGGAGTTAGGCCGGCATAAACTAAGCCAGCAAAGTTTGACCAGCACAAGGGCCACCATAAAGCCTTTTTGGATTACTCTTGATGGAAGGGATGGGAGGATGGTGCACGTCTGTGTGCTGGCCTCTCAGAGAGTGGTTCAATCATACTTTATGGTGTCCCTTGTGCTGGCCAAACTTTGCTGGCTTAGCTTGTGCGGGCCTAACACAGTTTAGGATTGTGCCCTAACGGTAGCATGTTATTTAGATTAGCTCCATGTTTTCCTTAAAAAATGGGAATGAATCAAGTACTGCCAAAGTAGCTCTTTATGCAGTAGTATGCATACACACATGAATTTCTATCAGGACAAATTACAGTGAGGTACTATTGATCTAAGTATCATGTTGATCCAAGTTGACCCCAATAAAATATATTTATATTTTCAAAGTCTGTATCATTTGTTACATTTGTACAATGGTGTCATCTAAATGATTTAAGAACAGGTACTCACTTTTGATTGGCACGTGTTGGGACCCGCCCACCAGAAGTGACGTCATAAGCCGGAAGTGATGTCGTGGCAGGAAGTGACATGAAAAAGCCCTTTTTGAGGCCTCAGATGATTTTAAACTGACCCAACAGTTGCAACAGTATTCCACAGCACCCCCAGAACATGTTAAGGAGGCCTGGCATCATGTTAAAACCCCAGAGCAACTCATTTTTCAGTGGCAAGGAAAGGAAAGGCTCCGCTCACTGCCTGCCTGCCTGCCTGGCTCTGAGAACATGCAGGCAACTCAAACATGCAGGAAATTCAAATGTTGCAGAGGGCGGAGTTGACGAGTGGGCCTGCCTGCGTGCCTGGCTCTGAGAACATGCAGGCAACTCAAACATGCAGGAAATTCAAACGTTGCAGAGGGCGGAGTCGACGAGTGGGCGGGCGAATGGGCGGGGCCAGCTGTAATCCTAGAAACCGGTACTCGCGTACCCCCACGTACCCCCTGCATGACATCACTGCATTTGTACTGTATTTTATGTTATCCACTTGAGATTTTTACTATGACCTTTGGCTTAAAAGGATAAACAGATTAAAATTAACATACACAGTCACTCTTAGACATTTCAGTGGTGGATAGAACATATTTCTACCTGCCTGCATATAGTTGCAGTCTGTAATGTGTACGCAGCCTTTTTAAGGTTTAACTCTTGAATTTAGGCATTAGGATTGTTGTCGTTAGAAAATATTTTTTAAGTTTTAATGATCAAAATGTAGGACATCAGCATACTTTATAATGTATTATAGTCAGCACTCTAGTGCAAAACAAGCGCTAAGCAACATAAGGTTCAAAAGCAAATATGTGGAAGTTCTAATGGGATCATAGAATTGGAGGAAGCCTACAAGGCCAAATAGTCCACCTGCTGCTTGAAGCAGGAAAATCCAACCTAGGGCATTTCTAAAGGGTGCCTGTCTATGTTCTGCATTCACATGCTTGAACCAGCTTTGAATTGGAGGAGAAACATGGAACATTTCTATGTTTAGGACAAGCTATGCATGTGATAGGCTGCAGGGAGGGAATGTAGGAATGTATAATGTTAGTTTTATTTGTAAAACTAAAACTGTTAGTTTTATTTGTAAAACAAAACTGATTGTAGCCTTAATTTAAATCAGAGGTCTCCAAGGTCATCCAGCCCACCACAATATTTTATCCGGCCCTCAATACCATTTTTTTTTTGTCAGAGCATTTGCTAATGTTTGACATTTTTACTCATTATATAATATTTCTCAATTTAAGCCCGGCATTTTTTCTTTGTAATTGTCCCATTTCTCTTTTGTTCTGAAACATATGCTGATTACAAAAAAAAAAAAAAAAAAAAAGTCCAAGTAGAACATACCCATTCATGTATAAAGCTGACTTTTTTCAGTCCATGAAAATGTGTAAAATAGAAGATGTGGCCCTTATACTGAAACATTTGGAGACCCTGGATTTAAATGAATAAAAGTACCTGTACTAATTATGCAACAACTCATGGCCCCTTCATACTGAAAGGTCCAAGATAGATTCTATCCGTGGTTCTTTCTCCATCTGTCTCTGCTGAATTCTGAAGTCTGTTTCTTTTTTGTTTTTAAATGTGCTAGTGTTTAAGAATCCCTTTAGCATGTTTGCTATTTCTGTAATTGATAGAACAGTCACATTTGGTCGAATACACCTAAGGGGCTTTTTGAATTGTCGTCATGTTGCAGAGCTCAGGCAACATTTTGAATGGAAGCCAATGATAGCTTTGAATCATTTGGTACTGAGTACTAATGAGCTCTGCAGACATCTCGAATATTGTTCTTTGTCTATAACAAGGTAGGTCTTTTATCTACTATATTTTCCCCATAACTATTTCAATGTCCAGTATACAGTGTAGTTTGGTTTTGGAAAGTGTGTTTCCAAAGCACGTGGGATCTGGAATAGGCAACAAAAAGAGGCTTTTCCTGGCTTCCTATTTGTGATGGTGATTACTGCCTGCAGTCTTCCTTAAAAGCAAATTATAATACACCAGACATCACTTTCATTTCCGTATTCTGATTTCCATGTGCTTTGGGGGCAGTTCAGTTCTCTCTAGGTGAGGCAAAGGGATCATTAAATGGATGAACCTCAGAGGGCCTTTTTGCTAGTAACTACAAGTAAAACTGTATTCAAGTTTTGGACTGAAATTAATTCTTGATGCTTTAAGTTTCACATTATCCAATAGCTTGACTTAGAAGACATTTTAGCCTCTCTAAATAAAATACAACATTGTGAAAGTCAGTTCATTGAATGAATTGTATATTGTAACACCTAACGTGTTGTAGGTTCATCCTCCTTGGGTTTGCATGCGAGCCCAGATTTTTGCAGAACCCTCATTTATTGTCCATCATATTAAAACAGGAGTGTGGATAATCTTCAAGGATCTTGAAGTCCTTCACAAATGTTTTAATGTAGACAGTGCTTTTCTTGTGGGGATTCATGGGATTGGCATTACTGATCTCTCTTTTCCCTGTATGCTACCAGTAGGCTAACATTGGTTCCAGGGACTACATTTGAGCCTCTCTTTGCTATTCATTCTGTGCTATTTAAAGGTGGCCCATCCTTAAAGGTGTAGCAATCAAAGCTAGTAAATGGGATTGATGCTGGATTGTATGTAGCTGAATCATCATTCATCAGGCTGAAAGAAAAGGAGAGCACTTAACTAAAGTTCATCAACCCCATGAATAGAATGAACAATAGAAGCACAAAAAATTTAAAACTGCAAAACACTCCAGAAGACTTAAAAAGAGAAGTTCAACATACTTTAATAGGGTGACTTGGTAATAAAAACTACAACATTCAGTGCTTACACATTACAACAATAATTTAATGGCCCACAACAGCAGTAAAAGCTGCAGCATTTTGATTGGTTTCAAACTACAGCCAGTCTTAATAAGAGATTGCTCAGTGAAAACAGTCGTATGAAATTCATCCCCCTGCTTTTGGAAACTGTTTAAAATGGTTTTCAATCTGTTACTACATATATTTGTATCAGTAGAATCGTATAGGCTTTTCATTAATTCCAAAACTTGCAGCGCACAGCCCACCTTATACCCTGTGGTGGGTTAAGACGCTCCTGGGGGTGCTGGAATGCTCTCGCAGCCTGGAGACCCACACGGCACACCACTGCAGGCCTCAGGAAGCTCCTCCAATGCCTCCACAAGCCAGGCTTTTGGAAGCAAACTAAATTCTGCTCACATGGAATAGAGGCAGTGGTGGGATTCAAATGAATTAACAGCCGGTTCTATGTCCTCCTTTCTTTGTGCTGCTTCTTACCACAGCGCTGCTTTTTGTATATCAATAAATTAGCAGCCGGTTCTGCAGAACTGGTGAGAACTGGCTGAATTTCACCACTGAATAGAGGGATGTTCATGAGACTGGTCCAATATTAGACGTTTTGTGGATTTGAATAAAACAGGTTGATTTTAAGAAGTCGCTTGTATTATAACCAGTGGGCTATGTGGGTGCCAGTGCTTTGGAAACTGGGCAGTCTCTGCACATGTACGATGTAGCTTACATTCTCCGATTTTCATTTGTTCCCAAATGGATTAAGGTTTGTTGTATAATAATAATAATAATAATAATAATAATAATAATAATAATAATAATAATAATAATAATAATAATAATAATAATACTTGGATTTATATACCGCCTTTCTTAGGTCACCAGATTTCTCTGATGTCTATAACTCAAGGCGGTTTACATGGGCAGACTTTATTCAGAAACCCGAAGGTTTTTACAGTTTTTACAGAAATGTTCTAACTTTCAAGAACTACACACATACAGATGGATCTTTCTGGATTTAGTCCTTCTTTCTGGCCACCCGTTTGTCTTCTTGCTGGCTGGTAGAAAAGCTGCCAAGCTCCTAATTTAGTTTACTGAAACACAGGCAGGACAATACAAAATGTCTTTAGGTGAGTTGGGTACGTAGTAAAGTATCCATAGGGCGCAATCCTAACCCACTTTCCAGCGCTGACATAGCTGTGCCAGTGGGAAATGTGCTTCATCCTGCAGTTCGGGAGCAGTCACAGAGGCCTCCTCAAGGTAAAGATACGTTTGTTCCCTTACCCTGGAGCTGCATTGCCCTTACCTCAGTGCTGGAAAGTTGGTTAGGACTGTGCCCTCAGTGTTTCTCAAACTGTGGGTTGGGAACCCCTTGGTGGGTCACAACCCAGTTTCTGGTGGGGCCCACAGAGTTTCCAATGAAAACAAGGGTGATGGAAAGATCAGATAACTGATTGCCTCAAGCCCTAAGGCTATTTTTTTTTTAAAAAAACAGATAGCTAAGTGCCCTGCAAACAGCTGAGCTCCTGAAGTTGGAAAGCTCGTGTCTATACAGTTGTACATTATCCACTGGAATGTGGTTCCCCAACCTCTGCTGATGCAGAAAACCATGTTAAATAAAAGCAGTTAAAACAAAAGTCAGTCAGGCAGTCAATTGGGGTATATATTATTATTAGTCAATATAATCATCATCATCATCATCATCATCATCATCATCATCATCTTGGTTAGAGCTTGAATTGCCAGTTAAAAGACCAGTCTGTGATATTTGTGATCTTCTTATCATTTTGACTGTGTATATGTGAATAATAATAATAATAATAATAATAATAATAATAATAATAATAATAATAGTAATAGGATTTCTATTCCGCTTTTCTGCTCCATATTGGGGCAACCAAGGCAGCCTACAATATTAAAATTACAGACGCTAAAACAAGATAAAACAATTAAATACAAAAATAGGATAAAAGGTTAAAACAATAGCTCTAAATAATCTGACTCCCTGACTGAACTCCTAGAAAAGTGGTTTTTTAAAACAGGGATTATAAAGGATTTTTTCCCCTTCTCCAAACATTGGCAGAGTCCTTCTTATCTGCAGTGGTCATCTGTGCTGAGTCTAATCCGTGGATAAAAAATTAATGTATAAAAAGGTTAGACTTGTAAAAGGAGATGAACGTTTGTGCATCTTTTTTCTGGTGTGTGTGTGTGTGTGTGTGTGTGTGTGTGTTTTCAAGTTGTCAATGATAGATAGTGGGTCTTGGGGGCAGGTGAAGGCTGGGTCACAATAACTAAGCTCCTCAACCCTTCAGGTTATTCATTAGGGCTGCCTCATTGCAAGAAATGGACCGAGGTTTCTTGCAAATGAATATCAGAGTTACTTGTAAATAAATAAAATGTTATTTCTTTCCAGATCATCTTCTAAAAAGTCTCATAAAGCTAAGTGGGTCCCAATAAAGTGTCATTTTAAAAACTGGGTCTCCGTGCAAAAAAGTGTGAGAACCTGTGGTCTATCTTATTACAATGAAATCAGAAGAATCAATCTCCCCTAAATAACGACCAGTTATTCTAGGGGAAAAAATTTCGCAAGTATGTGTGAGCTAAGAACTGTTCTCAATCTTGCCTGCATTTTGCCTGGTTGCTCACAAGACCAGGAGGCCCGTCTATAACTTTGATTACATCAATATGGGAAGAACACCTGGAATAGCAAACCCCAGCTTTAAAGCAGTACTTTCAAATCTAAACTTTACTGAACGTGGTTGAGATGCAGCTCAAGCTGCCGGTCAGTGACTGATGTGTTGAAGCAATCCCATTACTAGATCTCATGTTTAAGAGGAAACTCTCTTCTCCAGATTCACTCCCTTCCTTGTGCACCTGGCCAGTTGTGCAATGCTGACCAATGAACAGCTGCTAACAATGAGGAAATTGTGCTTTGCAAAAAGTAGTTTAGGATCCATTGTCTATACCCTTGGGAGATTTTGAAGCGGGAGGTACTTCTTTCTTGCCAGGATGCTTCTTGACTCAAAATGATAGTCTTTGTATTGTATTCAATGCATCTATCTCTTCTTTTTTTTTTTTATAGCTTTGCAGCCCTGGTTTCTGTACAAGGGCTCTTTCCTTCTCTCCATAGACATTTGGGAATATTACATTATAAAATATAAATAGCTGAGAATTAGAGGAACTGGTTATACTCTGACTAGTTTTCCATGTTTAGGTGTTATGTATAATGCATGGATGTGAGCATAAAACATTGGTCTATGTACATACCATTTCTGGAATTTCTGATTGTAATCATACATAGAGTATAATTTAGAGGCACCCACTTACTGAATGCCCCTTTTGCAAACATCTTGTAATACTTTACAAAAAAAAATGTGAAAAATTAAACCAAACAGGATATGAAAATGCATTGCCAAAGGAATGAGACCTTAGGCATGATTGAAATGTAGCTAATAACATAAAGAGCCTAATCTGGAAAGGGAAGTAGGGATAAAGAAAAAAAGGAAGAACTGTTAAGCCACAATCCACAAACCGCTTAAAAATAAAGTTGTCCTGAAATACTCTCATTGATTTCATTTGAATCGTGCAGAGCCTTCTATGGCATAATATGCCTTCTATGGCATAAAATAGCTTATTGATGGTTGTACTGGCTGTTATATGTTCAAAAACCACCTGTATTTCAATTCAATGTTACATTCAATGTGGAAGGTAGAAAATTAATAGGACCTTTTTAGACCACTGTTGAAAATTGAGATTCATTTTCTGGAAAATGTGCATTTTGTAATTTTTAGTTGTTTACCCATTTCCTCGGTTAATTCTAAATGTCCAGAAACATTGAAGGAAACTGCAGTCTACCTGATTATGCTAAGCAGGATGGCCTTGACTCCTGAGAATTAACATGCAAACCATTTGGAATATTTGACAAGCAGATCACTTGGTTATTACCATTCATCTGCTACATCTCCACATTTCAATGGCAAAAGATAGTTTGTGCAGGATATAAAGAAGTTTTGTGTCAGCACCAGGCTCTCTGCCTCTGGCAGGAGGGAAAAATTCACTTTAATTTAGCTTTCGGCGTCTGTGGTGCCCTGAGAGCCACAGCATCTTGCTGGGGTTCACCAGGAGCAGAACTGAGGGCCTCTTCACTCTGGTGTGCTCGGTGATTATATTGTTGCCAGGTACTGCAGATGCAGTAACGCCACATTACTATGGAGCTTTTCCCCCTTTCCAAGGCAGAATATCAGGGGCTATAAGAAGGACTGCAGGCAAACCCCAGAGACAATTTAGCGGGATGTAGAAGGTCCCAGTCCTGACATCCTCAACCCATGAACAAATACATTCACTTTGACGCACTCCAGTAATGGAACTTGTGAGACTTTCATATACAACAAGACAGTAGGAAGGCAGAAGTAGTATTCTGGTTCTTCTACCCTGACTGTGTAACTCAAGACCCAATAAAGAGGGGCCTATTACATCAACTCTCAGAAAACTGGGAGCAGCCGTCTTGGAAGCTGCAGACCTTCCTATATTCCTTTTGTGACTGAATTTTCAAGTGAGGGTGTTTTAAATTTTGTTTTTAGTTCAGGACAACAAAATATGTTGTCCTAATCTTGCTTTCTGTCAGGGATATTTCATGATTGTGCAATTGCTGCAATCCAAGAACGCCAGTTTGCATTTTAGGAGTGTCATTTTATTATGTCACAATAATGGCACAACCTACTTGATGATGTCACTTCTGGCTATGATATCACTTCCAAATTAATGACATCACTTCCAGTGGGTCCTGACACAAGTGCCATTCTAAAAAGTGGATAATGGTCTAAAACGCTTGAGAAACAAAGTTCTGTTGTGACCCAGCCCTGTCCTCTGCAGTGTCATGCCCCATGCTGTATGATATGGACCTGCTTTCTTGGAACTAAGCAAGGAGCCTAAAAGTGTCATTGAAAGCTTTCATTGTAATACTAGGTGTTTCATTTCAGTAGACCTTAACAATATCTCACAAAAATATTGACCAAACTGCATTTCTACTGAATTGAAATTTGAATGATAATGGCTGGCATCCAAAGAGAAAGTTAGGCACATCCTAAGATTTGAACATGTTCAGTGGAGTTTGTCTTTTTTCTTATGATCCAAAGACACTCTCACATAGTGTAATATCAGAAACTGCTTCTGAAAGTTCCTTGGGGCTCAAAAATATTTATGTCACATGGAAGAATTGTTCTGGGGGGGGGGAACAAGACAAAATCTACATTTGTATTAATGGAATAAATTGCAGAATTATTTGGCCAATGTTAGGAAAATCACTAACAATATAATTATAATAAAGCAGCATCGAAAAATCTGGAAATATTATTAATGTTTGAAAAAAGCATTTGACAACAAAGAGTGGTAATTTTTGTTTAAAAAATTAACATAATTTTATATCAATTTTAGAACTTATTTACAATGCTTCTTAATTACAATTACAATGCCTTTTAATAAGTATTATTAATACTTGATTAATAATATTATTAATACTTGATTAATAATGCATTTCTAATATTTTAAACTTTTTAAACAACAAGCCTGGGAAGCACTGTTTTTCCTTTTAATTTGTGCTATGCCTAGAACCACTAGCAATTAGGAATGAAGCAAGTAAAAAGTGGCTAAAATACAGCATGATACTGATGATGTAACTTTGACCATAGATCCAGTAACTCAGCTGAATCTCTGGAAAACATTTTGGAAGAATTAGAGACACTTAACAGGTTTAAAGATAAAAATAAAGGAAACTTTACGAGCACTGGCATAAACCATGAAAGATAAGATCACATACAATACAGATGTGATTACCATTTAAACGATAATATCCAGAAACATTTCTCAATCATGTCGTGTGTAAAATCACTTCTGAATCTAAAGGGACTTCTAAAAGTAAACTGTAATGAGACATGGGAGTCTGCTCTTCAAAGGGAAAAAAAAAAATCCCATTGTGCATGTCCAAGCCCTTAGGTATGGCTAAAATAGCTGTCCGGATTTCAGTAGAAACTAAATGGCTGAAATTGAGTCAAGATTTGGGAGAGTCAATTCCCTTCTACAAATTGGCGTATGTGGAAATATAGCAATACTTTCTCACTGTGTACTAACATAAGGGAAATTTGTTTTCAGATACTCATCATGTGGCACATTACTCCTAATAAACTGCATAAGATGACCAGAAACTACAACAGTCCTGTTACACTGGAAATTTGGATCGGATGTAGAAAATTTCCCAGCAAATCCTAGCTTTGGATTTAATTAAGGCTTTAATTAAGGACACTATAAAATTGAGATTATGGCGTTATAACTATAATTACATCATATCCCCTTTTGCTTATACACAAAATCAACGCAAAAATATCAGGCTGCTCTATGGTCACATTGCAAAGGATATTGTGTGCTAAATATTAGAGCATAAATATTTAGTAATAAAGTACTGAGGTATAGGTTTTTGAATGTGCTGCTATAGTCAAACTAATTAATTGTGGGCCCGATCCTATTGAGCCCAACACAGGTGGTATGCTTGTACCGCCCACGTCTGTGTCGCAAATAATGCCGTAAAGCGCCTCCAATGCTAGTGGTAAGGGCGTTACCAATATGACAATGCCAGGAAAGCGGGATGGCATTCCACAAGGAGGTTGAATGACTGGAGAAGCCATGACGTCACATTCTTGAAGGCTGGACTGAACAATATGGCTGACTCAGATCAGTGCCGCGAACGACGAGGATTCCCGCCGGAGGGGCTCTCTTGCTCGCATGGCACGCGTGTAAAAGTTAATTTCAACATCTTTAAGCATGCCTGCGTGTTCTGCATACGGGTGTGCGAATCGCTGAACGAAAAATGGGATTTAATTTCCGCGGAAAGATTCAAGTATTCACATTACATCGGCTCAATAAAACGACCGGTAATATTTTCGAAATTCTGAACATTAACAGACATTTTTTTAATGGGGCATGGCCGTTTTATTTCTGCTTGTGTAGATTTCAAAAAATAAGTCTGTCAAAACAGTGCAATCTGAGTTTAAATAGACAGCATTTCGTCCGGTATGTTCAGTAATATAATTACGCGGAATTAAACCTTGGAATTGCATATTAACTCATAATACGGTTACCAGTAATGTTTCTCCACGATCACACGTTGTTATTTTCGTGAGTTTTTACTTCAAGAGTAAACGATTCAGTCCTAAACATCACGCGCAAAGCAATCTGAAATGCTTGGAATGAGCAATGTTTTGCACTTATCAACATGGCCGCTAAACCCGCCCCCTAGCTTCAATTCTTCCCTATTCATTGTTAAGGGAGGGCCGGGGGTTGGCATTCCAGGGCAGGGGAGGGGTGGAGCGGGGGCAGACAGCTGCGACTCTCACAGCTGGTTCCTGACCTCCGAGTAAGGCTGTGCGACTTGGAGGTCCTCGCTTCTGTGCCAGCTAAATAGCCAGTGCAGAAGTGAGTAGACCTGTCACCTGCCCTGCACCCTCGTCAACGTCCACTTTCCCCGTGGAGACTCCTGTGGCTGCCTGGTTGCCATGGGATGCAGCAGCAGCCCTCTGTGCTCCCGGGTGGTCAGGCAGCATAGGATTGGGACCTGTATGAGAATAAAAGGTCAGAGACTAAGGGCCCAAGCCTAGCCAACTTTCCAGCACTGATGCAGTTGCAATGTAGCCTTGAGGAAAGGAAACAGATGTTATCTCGAGTAGGCCTCTGTGACTACTCCCCCACTACAGGATGCAGCACATGCCCCATTGGGAAAGTTGGATAGGATTGGGCCCAAAGTAAAGATATTCAAGAAAGCTGTTCCCCCCCCCCCATTTATTAGAACAAATATTTTTGACCGATGAGTTATTTTGTTTATTATTGGGGAATATTTAAAGATTTAAAAACTAAACTAAAAGTTAAGGCTCATTTTGTTAAAAAAAAACATTAATCATATCTCATGGGTCAGACAGAGAGATTTTTTGCCTATGTTTTCCAATCACATGTTTAAGGTTCTAATTGTCAGTGAGTCAGCTGTATCTGGGAAGAAAAGTATCATAGGAGCCATTACTGGCATTGGTGAAGGAGGGAAACTTCATCAAACCCCTTCCAATTTGGATTCTTCTCCTTCAGTTAACCCCTTTTTCGTTTGCCTCCTTTGTGTCAATTTCAAATGGGGTGGCCCACTGTTGTTAGGGCTTGTCTTCTCATTAGTGTCATGTACACAGATGGTGCTGTGTTAGAAACATTGACAGCAACAACCATAATAATAATAATAATAATAATAATAATAATAATAATAATAATAAT
>JAJKFI010000032.1:8442579-8513037 GCA_029204185.1 Lerista edwardsae
CAATCAATCAATCAATCAATCAATCAATCAATCAATCAATCAATCAACAGTATTTATATACCACTTTTCAACACAAAGTTCACAAAACTATTTACAGGATGATGATGATAATGATGATGATGATGATGATGATGATGATGATGATAAAGTAAAATGGCTCCCTGTCCCCAAAAAGGCTCACAATCTAAAAAAATGCAGACCACTACCAGCAACTGCCACTAGAAAAGACACTTTGCAGGGGTGAATAAGGACAATTACTCTCCCCCTGCTAAATATAAGTGGGACACCACTTGAAAAAGTGCCTCTTGCCCAGTTAGCAGGGATGAGACAAGCCCTTCAGTTTCACAGCATGTTCCATAACTTCCAGCAAACTGTAACTACTCAATATCTTGTTTTGTTTAATTTGTAGTTCTTAAGCTGTATCTCTGGATGATCATGAGACACCTTGAGACAGGATGCCCTGAGCGCTAGGATTGTGAAATGACCTACTACTTCTGGAAAAGCAATACACACAGCAATACAGTGTGTCCAATGTGTGGTTCACTTGCACACATTCAAGTATAAATGTTTAGTAACAGAGAGACAGAGAGCAGTTTAAATAGTGCAGGTGATTCTGCCTGCCATTCCACTCACTCACATCTACTAGACCAAGGACTCATATCAGGGGAATGTAATCAATTATCAATCTACTGGTGATGTATGAGAGTTCTGTTTGTATGAGTATGAGAGTATGATGTATGAGAGTAACATGATAATCTTTGTTCACATCCCAACAGAACCTTGTTGGTTCTCGATAGTATCTTTCTGGACCACCTGACCAGGATGGTGCTAGGGCGTTGTTGTGCAGTAGCTCTGGCCTGGAGAGTCAGTTCAGAAAGTAGTTCTGAGGAACTCCTACTTGGTATCATGACCATTGGCTTATGGCAGTGGTTCCCAAACTGGGGGTGTGACAACACCCCTGCCAGGGAAGCCCCGTATCTGCTCCCTAAGGGGTGGGGCAACGGTCAAGGCAGCAACGTGAGCTGGTGAATGTGCTTTACAGAACGTTTGCGACACTTAGTACCCAGTACAAGGGACTTGTGCCAGCTCAAGGCATTGTTCGGATTGCACAGTAAGTATGTTAAATCATTTGTGCAATTTTAATCCTTGATCTCAAGACTACTGCAGGTTTCTCTACAATAGTGCTGCTATCTACCATGTTATGAATTCCTTGGATTGCAAGTAGAGTTTATGGACAGTATGCATTATGTTCAAAACTTAGACTACTGAACGCCCATATGTTTTGAGGCAAAACACTGTTCCTTTGAGGTTATGTAATATATAATAAGCCTATTTTATACTGGCAATCTGAAAACAGTTTTCTAGTATTTTGTTCAAAGTAATGTGGAATTAATGTTAATTTTTAGCAAATTCAGTTTTCTTTCAAGGGACTCATTATATGTCCATGTTGTATTAAAATGATAAGTCATATTATATTGGGGATTGCTGTCCAAGAACAGGAAGACAATATTCTCTCTTTGAGTCAGAGAGAGGATGAAAAGAATCTGCAAAACATACAATATCCCATAATTTAAGATATTATATAAATGTAACAACTTTGTGCAGCAAAAAAGCACCTCGAAAAATAAATATTTCTACCATCTACAAAAGTTATAATACTACATTCATATGACTGTCTCCCAAATACCTGGATTACTTTATTGTATTATTCAAGTGGATGACAACAAGAAATCTTGAAAGAAGTAATGCAGGCACAATAGATTAGAAATACTTTTAATAGCAGAATTTGGTTATTCTATTTTTAATTTGTTGTTGATTATATTTTTATAGTTTTTACGTATTTGTAAGTCATGAAATGTGGTGGCACTGCGGGTTAAACCGCCAAGGTGTTGACTGGAAGGTTAGCAGTTCGTGGCCACACAACGGAGTGAGCTCATGTTGCTTGTCCCAGCTCCTGCCAACCTAGCAGTTTGAAAGCACCTAAAAATGCAAGTAGATAAATAGGTGCCACTTTGGTGGGAAGGTAACAGTGTTCCGTGCACTTTGACGTATAGTCATGCCAGCTACATGACCACAGAAGCTTGTCCTAGGACAAACACTGGCTCTTTGGCTTAGAAACAGAAATGAGCACCGCCCCCTACAGTCAGTCACGACTAGACCATTTGGTCGTGGGGAAACCTTTACCTTTATCTTTTTTTAAGCCATAAAATAAAGTAGGAGCTAAACAGTAAACAACACAATCATCTCCAACCTGGAACTGGTAGTCCTACCGCACAGTCCTATGCATGTTTAATCAGAAGTTAGTCTCACTGAATTCAGTGATGCTTACTTCAAATTAACTATGCTTACAACTGCAATCTTAAAGCTGTACAGCCATTATTGGCGCAATTCTATCCTTCACCCCCCCCCCGTTGACCTAGCTGTGCCAAAGAGATGCATGCTCTCTCCCCCAGGACCCCTTTCCCCTGTAAGCAGTGGTGTCATCTACTCACCAGTAGACGGTACGCTGGGCGGGACTTAGCGTGATCGACAGCCCGTCCACTCACTTCTGCTTTCTTCGCACTCCCCACGTGGCTTTCCCTCACCTCGGAGGGGGCACCTGCTCGTCCAGGCACCTGGCGCCCCACCCACCCACCCCCTGGCGAGCAGGCGCTCCCTCCGAGGTGAGGGAAAGCCGCGCGGGGAGTGCGAAGAAAGCGGAAGTGAGTGGACGGGCTGTCGATCACGCTAAGTCCCGCCCAGCGTACCGTCTACTGGTGAGTAGATGACACCACTGCCTGTAAGCCTCCTGCCCCACAGTGGGCCTCCTTGGACTGGTTCCAGCGCTGCAGTTAGCATAAGTCAAAAGAGAGAAAGGGGGCATGGAGGCTGCAGGAAAGTAGGATCTGGCATGTGCCACAGCCAGCGAATCCAGCCCCTCCTGCAGCCTCCACACCCAGTTTTTTCCCCTACCTACCCCTAGCTTATTTATTTATTTGAAGAATTTATATCTTCTCTTTCCCATGCTGAAGCAAATGCCCGAAGAGGTGTACATGGGCAGGCTAGTCTAAACTACCATTTTTCAATGGGGCTTTTATAGTATTTTGTGATTCACTGAATCCTCAGTCCCGGATGGAGTCTTCACAGTGTGGGTCTCTCCTCTGGCTGCATGCCATTGAGCTTCAGCAGGCAATCGTAAGTCCAGCCTGGATAGGTCCTCAAGATCATACTCGGTTCTTTTGTCAGCTCGCCTTCTCAAACCTTCCCACACTGGCTAATCAACTCAGCAGCGACTCTGTTCTGCCACAGCAGGTACTCAGCTTGTCACAGCCTAGCATTCTGTCTCCCATCCAAAAAGAAGACAACATATTCAGCTTCAACCATCAGTCCACACCTCCTGCTTATGTGTTCTTGCAGATGGCCAGTGCTGAGACAAGGGAAGGCTATGCCTTACTTAGGCAGGAGTGGGAAACCTATAAGAATATCAGAAGATTACACAAAAATCTCTCTTGTCCAGCATACTGTGTTTCCCAAGCTAATAGTAAGAGCATAAAGTCTATAGCCCTCCCATGTTCCCGCAGCAACATTGACTGAACAAGGAACTTCCATGTAGTCCTTATCTTAATAGCTCTTGGAGGAGATTTCTTGTGATTTTCTCTCACAGGATGAAGGGCACACTGAATTTGACACTCCTCCCACTGTTGATGCAAACTTTATTGTTTGCTTCATGGTTGGGCTAACCCTGAGTTCTCCAATCCCTCTCTTCTGCACCTTTTCTAGTTCTGTGATGGGGCAACTAGAACTCGGCAGAGTGTTTCAAATGTGGCTCACTAGAGATTTATATAGAGACATTTCCTCTACTGACTGCTGCGTTTTCAATCTCTTTCCTAATAATTCCTAGAAGGAATTTGTGCTTTTTCTACCACTGCAGGTGTATTATCCACCACAGCCTCATGATCGCTTTCTTGGATAGTTATTGCTGGCTCAGCCCATATCAATAGATGTGTGAAATTAGAATTTTCCGCAAGATCTTAAGGGGATTTGTTAAGTCTCAGTATATCATTGTGGAGAAGCAAAGTTTTATGAGGCAGGAATTTTGTTATGGAACCTCTGTTAACTTTGTAAAAGTTACATTGTTATAGCATGGCCTTTCGTTGGCAGCCTGCCAAAGTGTAAAAGAGAAACAGTTCATGTTGCTAAGGCAAATGGTTATTGTTGCTGAGTTGTGGCTGTGAGAGCTGGCAGCCCTATTGGTTAGTCCTTCGTAACTAAAGCATTATATGAAGTAAAGGCATCAAAAACGTCAGAAAGGGATCAGTCTATCTTTGGACATTCCATTTAAAATCATTGCTTAGTGTTGGTATCCTGGGTGGGTAGATCTGAGGCCTGAGAAGTGGCTAATACAGGCATGCCCAGGTATCCACTGATTCCACAGTTTCAGTTATCCATGGATACCATGGATACTGGAACACTTATTAAAAAGATAGGGGACCATTAAACAAATCTCTTTTTTTGTACCATGTTGCAGCAAAACCTCTGATGTTTCCCTATCTTTAAAAAGGCGTCCCCAGTAGCCACAGTTTCAGGTATCCATGGTGGGGGTCTGGAATGGAACCCCAGCAGGTACTGGGGCATGCCTGTATTGATTGACTGGGAATGTTGGGATCGGAGATATACAAGGTCTTCTTTCCACAAGAAGAGACTGGACAGATGGAAGAAGTGAGATCAGACAAACAAGAGAAGGCAGAAGAGAGAAGGTGACTGAACTTGGCAGGCAAACTACAGGACAGAAAAAGAAGGCAGAAAGGGAAATAAAAACAAAAAAGGCAGAAAGAAAAGAAATAAAGAAGTAAAGGTGTGATGAGTGGAAGGAGAGGAACGAAGAGAATATCTTCTGGAGTCAGTTCCTCAGTGAAGCTTCAAGAAGCACCAGCTTGGTTGTGCTGCTTAGGTTGTTAGTATTTCATGCTTTACAGAATATTTTAGACTCCAGGCCTTTAATTCTACTTTTCTATGAAAAGGATTGGTACAAAGCCTTTAAATGAATAAGTAATGGAAGAAAATGTTAGTTAATCCTATTATATTAGGGAGTTGGAAACAATAATTCTTCTCCTTGGTGCTAATCTCTTCCCAACCTTTGTGTGCCATGTGGGGTTAACTAGTTCAGTTCAAATCATAGCATCTTTACAGGTACTTCTTTGAAGAGTTTGTTAGGATTTTACTGGCTGTGCAATCTGTGCATATCTGTGCAGGTGTAAATCCCGCTGTGTTCAATGCCGTTGACTGTCAGGTAGGTGTGGATAGGATTGCAGCCTCAGGGCACAATCCACAGAGCTGCCCAGGTAAGGTGCTCTCATGCTGGCTGAGTTCAGCCAACATGGGGGTTTCATAAGGGTGGGGGGAAGCCAGGAGGGGCGCAATGGGGCAGACAGAAGGCTGGTGTGGGTGGACCATGGGCGGGCTGGCCGGGAAGGTGGGTGAGTGCAGATCTGGCCATGGGGCTGGATCCTTACCCCCGTCCCTGGGCCGAGACAGCGTGATCCAGTTGCTTGGTTTTGTGTCAGCAATTTCACTGATGCACATCCGAGCAGCCTCATAGGGCTGGCTGGGGTTCACCGCAGGATAAGGAGAAAATATCCCCTTAACCCACAATGAGCTCCAGCCACCTCCTATACTGCACTGGATACAGTGCAGGCCAGCCAGCCAGCCTATTCCAGTGCAGTATAATGGGATGCCCGTTAAGTTTTTTATTTTATATCAGAACATATTTTTCCATACTGCTTTTCGATGAATTGTGTAAAAGCAAAATGATAGTGATCCTGTAATTTATGCTATCATAATTCCATTGCTGTTTGTGCCTTTTATTTGAGTTGAATTATTTGGAAGAATAAGAGTCTTCATTTTACATACACTGGGGTCAGTATAGCTGTATTTGAGTCAAAAACCTATACAAATGTGACAACTTGTCTCAAAGCTACATGCAAATCAGTACTCATATTCTTTTGTGTGTGGTATGGATCTCACTGAGAGCGCAATCCTAAACTGGAGTTAGGCCCAATAAGCTAAGCCAGCCACGTTTGGCCAGCACAAAGGCCACCATAAAGCGTTTTTGGACTACTCTCGGAGTAAGGGAGGATGGCTCACGTCTGTGTGCTGGCCTCTCTGATTCCGAGAGTGGTCCAAACATACTTTACGGTGTCCCTTGTGCTGGCCAAACGTGGCTGGCTTAGTTTATGCTGGCCTAACTCAGTTTAGGATTGCGCCCTGAGCAACATACAGGTCAAGTTAGTACTTTTTGTGTGGGAAGTGGTATGAAGTCTTTGTCCAGAACCATATGCTAAGCATTTTCTATAGGATCATAGCATTGTTAAAATTTCTTTATGCTGTCAGGAAATATAACTAAATGAGAAATGATATCCTTCTAAAATGAAGCATCAGTTTATTAATGTATATTATAAGAATGTAGCACTACTTTGTTATATTTAAACTATGTTTTATTATAGCTGCCTGGTGTGTGTGTGTGTGTGTGTGTGTGTGTGTGTGCGTGTGCGCGCGCGCTATAAAAATGTCTAGATATTTTTAAACTCATCTGTATTACCCTGTTTGATGATTCCACTTGGCAACTTCTTCCATCTGTTCTACAGGCCTTGTTGATAGTACCACGCTGAAGATCTTTCCTGGCAACGTTTTCCATCTGTTCTACAGTCTTTGTTGATACTACTATGCTGAAGATCTTTCCTGGTGTGCTATCTTTTAACAATGTTCTCACTTTAGACAACATACTGCTTCCATTTGATCCCCTTTGCTGATCTGGAGTGTCTAAATTATGGCATATGCTGTTGCCACCATTGAAACTATGGTTACACCAGCAGTCTCCAAACTGGAGATGGTTGGGCCTCCAAAAATGGTCCCCAGCGTGAATGGTATCTGCTGTTCCACCCAAGACAATTGCGAAGACC
Source organism: Lerista edwardsae (assembly GCA_029204185.1). Lineage (NCBI taxonomy): Eukaryota > Metazoa > Chordata > Lepidosauria > Squamata > Scincidae > Lerista > Lerista edwardsae. The sequence goes on from JAJKFI010000032.1 coordinate 8,449,518, forward strand.
CTGACTACAGCCCCCCAGCGGTCTTTATGGGGAGTCACTTCTGGGGTCAGTCACCCCAGCATTCCTCATGCACAGTGTTCTGTGCAGGCGTGGCTTGCCACGAAGACCCCTGGGGCAGATGCTAGGGGCAGATGCCATTCAGGGGAAAGATCCGGGGGGGGGGGCTGGATTCATCCCATTGGCCAGAGTTTGGAGCCCCCTGGTCTCAACTTAAATTGATCTTTTGCCAAATTAACTTTCATTGCTTCTTGAAGTGAAGCTGAATTATCAAGACTTCAGGGATTGTAGTTTGAGGAGAGTACTGAGAATTCTTAGGTACCTTCACCACCACCCCTAACTTTAGAACTGCAGTTCTCAGGGTTCTGTGAAGAAATGGCAGTCAGTAGTTTAGGTACCTTGAAAGTACAGTTTGCTGTGTTAACAATTAAAGAAGAGAAAACATTGAGTTAATGAGGGCGCAATCCTAAACTGCACTGGAACAGCGAGGCTGGCAAGCCTGTGCTGAATCCAGCGCAGCTTTGGAGTGCTCAGGAGTATTGCCAGGGCCCTTGCCCCAGGGAGGCTCCAGGCCCCCCTATGGGCTCCTCAGATCTACACCTGCTGTATGGCCCGGATTGGGGCTGTGCAGCCTGGGGATGGAGCCTAACGACCACATCACATCCCCACCCCTGCACCAGGCCGAATATGGAACAGCATCAGTGCATTGTGACATCTGGGATGCAGAACATGAATGCAATCTGTAATGGTGAGGCATGAAATATACATGAATGCTGTAAGCACTGAAGGAGATGATTTTCTTTTGTAGTATGAGAACCACCTATAATCTTTGTTGTTGTTCAGTCGCTAAGTCGTGTCCGACTCTTCGCGACCCCATGGACCACAGCACGCCAGGCCTCCCTGTCCTCCACTAGCTTCCAGAGTTCACCCAATTTCATGTTCACTGCTTCAGTAACACTATACCATCTCATCCTCTGCCGCCCCTTCTCCTTTTGCCTTCAATTTTTCCCAGCATGAGGGTCTTTTCTAAAGAGTCTATAATCTTTACCAAACCACAAAAAAAAAAGGTTGAATTGAATTTGAGCGTGAATTACACAACTAATGTCCTTACATTCTACTATCTTGAATTGTTTGTTTTAAGCTGAAATAGAAAGCCCAGAAATGGTTCCTGCTCTGCTTTCTGTCTGTATTCATGTTAATGTCTGATTTGTGACCATTCACTTGCTTATATAAGAGCCTTCCTGGTTGGCTCATGTCAGCTGTTGAAAAGCATTGTTGGCAGGAAATTGCATGTATGATGTTAGAAATTATATCAATAAATGGACAAGAATATGGCTCAGATTAGCTGCATTCACATTCCCTCCCTTCCCATTTTAGTTTTCCTCCTCTTGACACCTGTCAACATGCTTTCCTTAATATTACTCATCAGTTCTGTGCTGCTACAGATATGGAGATATTAAAAAAGCACACTTACAGCCTGAACTTTGCCTCCTTTCACTAGAGCTTCACTTAGTGATGCATTGTATCAATTTTGGTTCTAAAACAAAGAATTGTGTATGAGTGGTTTTTTTTAAATTAGTTTTAAACTTTTATCTAAAGATAAGGACTTTTCAAGCCACACTGCACGGAACCAGGAATGTAGAATATGGCCCAGGATTTTTGATTCATTTGTTGATTACCCCCCCCTCTCTCTCTGTGTGTGTGTGCGTGTGTGTGTGCGTGCTGAACTGGGAAAACAATGATGGGGCTAGATGGGTGTTAGAACTTTGCCCCCACCATAACACCAACCATGATCACTCATACTCCCCCATTTGTAGGAGGAAAAAAATCTTCTGTTGGCTATTAATGAAAGCTTTTTTCCTTTCTATAAATGGCTTGCGCCCACGGGGAAAGTAACTGGGTCTAAACCAGTGGTTCCCAAATGTTTTCAACTGGTGGCTCCCTTCACCGACTGGGCCGTTGGGCCATGGATCCTCATTAGGGCTACAATCTTATGCAACAGTGATTTTTAGCAGTAGCCAGCGGGTCCCACTTTTTAAAATGACAGTCTATCAGGACCCACCTAGCTTCCCAAGCCTTAAAAAAGTGTTTCACAGCTGAAGCCTCAATTTTCATCCTTTTTACTAGCATGGGGGGGGGGCGCTACATTCCGGAGTGTTTGTTGAACTCCACATTCATCGGATCAGATGCAACCCTAAAGGCCTGATTTATGAGTGCCAAGGGGTATGGCCAGTGGTGGGATCTACCTGTGGTAACATCCAGAACGCAGGAAGTAGCCACCGGGAACACACGGTTGATTGGCAGTTCCCCGCCCCCGTGTGGAGCCCGGCCACGCCTCCCTGCGCCCGGAATAGCTCCATTTCGAAGTGAACCAAGCACAGGGGAGGGTGGGCAGGAGGGCGTCTCGTCGCTGCCAGCCCCATTTGCATACTGCTGGGGCGCGTGGCAGCAACGACTGCAGTGGGCGGGGCCAGCCCTTGCACGGAACAACCGGGACGGCGTTCCGGAGCGTCCTGGCCACATGACATCACTGGGTGTGGCTATAATGGTGATTGGGAAGCAGTGTCCTCCAGTAGCAGCTTGTTTAACCCTTGATGCTCATAGTCTAATCTGGCTTGTCAGCTTTGTGACCCTCCAAAAATTAGGTTGCTGCCCACAGTTTGGGAAGTACTGCTTACATTGTGTAGAGTGGCAGGTTTTTTGCGAGAATTTAGCAGGTCCCCTGGTTGTTTTCCATGGCTCCCTGGCTCACAGTTTGGGCACCATTGGTCTAAACAATGATAGTCAAAGTTCTAAACCAGTTACCCCCATTCTGGTTTTTCCCCAGTTTTGTGTGCTGTCATACATTCTACATAAGTAATAAAAGAGAAAAGCTGGGACCAAATTCCTGGTCACACATTCCTGGTCCTTGGATAACACTGTTCTATGAAAATGCAACCAAGGGACTTCAAATGGGACTGAAGCAGTGGCATTCCTGGGGGTGGGGAACACCAAGTTTTTCAGGTGCCTGAATGCCTATGTAAAGAATCCCCTGCCCCTCATCTTTAGAGCCATTCGTGGCTGTGAGAACAAAGTGAAGGAGATGCCTCAACTTTTCTCTCTCAGTCATGAATGGCTCTGAATACAAGGGGGAGACACCCTTTAACACAGACATTCAGACATCTGAAAAAGTGCCAGTAGCATAGCTGAAGGGGGTAAGCTGAGGCACCCCTGCTAACTGGGCACACCCCTGCTAACTGGGCAAGAGGCACTTTTCCCAGTGGTGCTCCTCTTATGTTTAGCAGGGGGAGAGTAATTGTCCCTCTTCACCCCAGCACAGTGTCTTGTCTAGTGGCTGCTGCTTGTGGTGTTCTGCATTTTTTAGATTGTGAGTCCTTTTGGGACAGGGAGCCATTTAACTTTATTATTTGCCTGTAAACCGCTTTGTGAACTTCATGTTGAAAAGCGGTATATAAATACTTTTTGATTGATTGATTGATTGATTGATTGATTGATTGATTGAATGATTGATTGAGGGCCTTCCCTGGCCTCAGCTGGCTTGCTAAGGTCTTCAGAAGTGCTTTAAAAGTCACTTCTGGTTTTTCGGGAAAACCAGAAGTGAACTTCTAAAGCCTTAGAACAGTGGTTCTCAAACCTTTTAGCACTGGGACCCACTTTTTAAAATGACAGTCTGTCTAGGGCACACCAGAAGTGATGTCATGGCTGCAAGTCCTGTCATGGTGACGCCGGAGCCTGCTGCTTTTCTGAGAAAGCAGCAATTAAGTTGCGTTAATTCTCAGCCATTTTCCAGTAGCAAAGTGAATCAGAAGGCGGGGGGGGGGGGAAGCCTATTTGCAACCTTGACCATCAAAACAAACATACAGCCCTCCTCCTTTCCAACATCCCATTTTCTCATATTTTCACCATGGCTGCTCTAGGTGCTTCGCAAAATTGGCTCATGACCCTCTTGGTGGTTCCCAACCCACAGTTTGGAAACCACTGCCTTAGAAGTTTTTCTGAGGCTCAGGGAAGCCTTTGAATGCCTTCTGAGGCCCAGGGAGGCCATTTGTGATGGCCTCAGATCACCCTCCAGACACAACCAGAACACAGCTTTGGTCACTCTCTGAGGGCACGGGGGGGGGGCAGCCCTGGAAAGTGTTTCCTAGGGCAGCACACCTTCCAGCTATGCTGCCGCTTAGTGCTTTGCCCCCTGGGAATACTGGTGAACTGCAGTTTGTTGTGTGCAAAGCTATAGCCATGACTTCAGTATTGAATTCTGAAACCAAAAAATGGAGTATGTTTTCTGTTTGTGTACTTGAATATTAATAAATATCAGATGCTAGAATGTAATTGAACTAAAGTGTCCATTGAATATAAAATATTTTTATCTTAATTTTTTTTGCTTGTGGTTTTGCCAACTCTAGCACTTAATTAACTGGCTTTCTTTAAGCTTTAGACCATTGCTTAAGATAGTTCAAAGTGTATGTGAATGTAATTTTCCATCATAGCTATTAGTTTTTTTTTCTTGTGGATCTCATTTGCTCAATACATTTGCTAGAAATCTTTTTAATGCCATGGTATTTTCTCCTTTGCTGCTTATGTTCTGTATAGTGTTCTGACAATTACGGAAAATAACTTCCAAATCCTGAGACCTTCTGATTTATTTGCCTTCAACCACTGACATCCTTATTTAATCCTTTAATAAAGGCTCATGATTAGCCTTTCCCTTTGTTTCTGTTGTACTGTATACGGCATGTGTGAAACTTCAGGATTTATTCCATTTAAACTTATAAGGAAAACATGTATCAAATTAGTGTACACCCCAAACTCCCAAACCAAAACTCTGGGGGGACTTTGTGCATGCTTTTTCAACAGATTGTTGCAGTTTCCATTAGAAAGTGGTGTAGTGCCTTCCACAGATGAAAGAACAGCTCTGTTATATATTTTTTTCCACTGAGAGTGCTGGTTTCCTAAATGAACACACAAAGTAGTCTGCAGCTGGGTTTGCATTTGCTCTGTTGGATGAGCATTATGGATGTATAACCTCTATTGGAAACTTTAAAGGTACAGGTTTCCCCACGACCAAATGGTCTAGTCGTGACTGACTGTAGGGGGCAGTGCTCATCTCCGTTTCTAAGCCAAAGAGCTGGCGTTTGTCCTAGGACAAGCTTCTGTGGCCATGTGGCCAGCATGACTATATGCCAAGGTGCACAGAACACCGTCACCTTCCCACCGAAGTGGTACCTATTTATCTACTTGCATTTTTAGGTGCTTTCGAACTGCTAGGTTGGCAGGAGCTGGGACAAGCAACGGAGCTCACTCCGTCACGTGGTCTTGAACTGCCAATCTTCCGGTCAACAAATTGGCAGGAGCTGGGATGAGCAACGGGAGCTCACTTCGTTGCTTGGTCTCGAACTGCCAACCGTCCGGTCAGCAGCTCAGCTGTTTAACCCACAGCACCACCACGTCCCTCTATTGGAATTCTAGACAACTGCAAAAGGTACAAATTTCTGTACCTTGGATTATGTCCTCTGAAACCTGATTCACATATTACCAGAACAACTGATTTCTATGTCTTTGTAGTTGGATCTTGCACTGCTCTAATAACGTTTGAATGTAAGGAGCCATGTGATCTATTAAGGACTCTGTGACTTGAACTTCAGGGTCTGAAATTGAGAGTGGGAGTTACCCTAATGAGCTACCTAGAGTTGTTTGCCATCAGGCCTTGGAGGTGTCTTCAGTCACATAAGGAGGTTGGAGTGCATAACATTACCACCTGCAATTGGACAATAATCTGAAGTTTCTGGATTAGCTAGGTTTGGTATAAATATACAAAAATCTCCTGTCTCATTGACAGCAATACCTGTTACACTTGGGGTTCATTGAAGCCCTTAGCGCCTGGCTTCCTGACATGGAGTCGCCAGGATAATGTGGTCAGTGGTGCTGATGTAGGTGGTGACCATGGGTAAGAATACAATGAGGTGTCTATAGAGACTTGGGAATACTAGGTGGATTTTAAAAATCCTTTAAAAAATCTTTTTTATCTTTGAAGAGCAAGCCCCCAACCATACGAGAAACTATTTTTAAAAAATCTGTTTGATTTCAAAAATGGTTTGCAGTATGACATCGAAGGACTGCAGTTTGAGCAATATAAATCTAAAACCCCTATGAGTGTACACAATGAAGTGTGCTAGTCTTTGGAACCAGCCAGAGAATTCCGTCTCATGAACATTAGTGGAGCAGCAGGACCAGTGGTGGGATTGAGGGGGAACGCGGGGGAACTCAGTTCCACTAGTTAAAATTAGGGCTGACTCCGCCCAGTTCACTCTCCCCCCTCCCCCTCCCAATTCCTCTGCAAAGAGCTTTTCTTCTTGGTTGGCCGGCACTCAGAGGGTTAAAGGGAGCGACTCTGGATTCCTAGGGGGGCGAAGGCAGTGATATAATTCAGGGGGAACGGACCAGAACGGGCGTTCCGGATCCTAATGGGCTCCGTGGCTGGTTCCGGGTTCCCGACAAATGCCAATCAAAAGTGAGTTCCTGTTCCTAAGTCATTTAGATCCCACTACTGAGCAGGACTGTCCAAACTGAGCTATACACAGCAATTGTGTAGCAGGCAGGACTCAAGTGAGGAGTCGGAGCTGCAGGGAGGGGCAAGAAGTAGAGAGCAACTCAAGAACCAGAGCCACAAAAGACTATCATCATTGCCCAAGCAAAAGCCTAGATGAAAAGGTACTTCCTGTCTGTTGGGGAGACTCAGGGCGCAATCCTATAGTGTGCTGGCCTTGTAAGGCCGACACAGCAGGGCAATACTCTAAGGCCCATTAGGAGGCAGCAGCAGCGAACTGCAGGTGATGGGGAGGTTTTTCCCTTACACCCGCGCAAGCCCCAGTCACCATTACGGGCCTGCTCAGATGTGCACCTGCTGTTTTGCAGGTGCAGAGGAATGTGGACAGGAACAGCCCGAATCGGGGCCACCGGGGACGGGGTTTAGGATTTAGCACTACGGCCGTCCTGCATCACAACCACATCATAACCGCGGTCTCCGCCCACTGTGCTGCCTAGTGACACCTCTGGAACGCCCTCGCCAAGGCCCTGCGCCGACCGAGTGGCTCTGACGTTCACCTGGTGTACGACCGGCACTGCCGCGGTGCCTGAGTGTTGGCGCTGTGGCGAGTGCTGGCCAAGTGCCTTAGCGCCGACGCAGATGTGCTTTACGGCACGTTTGCAACAGCATCCTGCCGGCGCAAGAATGTAGTGCCGGTGCTAAGGGGGGGTATAGGATTGCGCTGCCCATGGCCAGCCTGCATGGCAGGGTCAATGTAGTATCTGCAAATGGCAGCTTTCTTTCCCTAGGGCAAATAGCAGTCACTATGGAGGGATTGGGACCAGAGCTGATGCCCCCATTGCAGCTTCTTTAGTAGCCCTCGTCCTTGTCTCGACTCTTGGCATCCTTCATTCTTGATTCGTCTGTCCAGATTCCTGCTTGCCTCCCAGTCCTGACCTCTCCTTTTCCGGGGTTTCATCCACAGTCCATCCCTGACACTGAGATCTCCCCCTTTGAGATCCTTCAGATTTACTAATCACTACAAATTTCAACTGTGGCAATTACCTGCCCCACATGTTTTCTGCCACCATTTTCTAGTTATCCTACTACTCTGATGTCTAACTTCCTATCTTAATATAGCATACAGAAGTAGGTGTGATGGAATTTTATGAGAGTAATCCTTCAATAAGCTGCGTCCCAGGATTGTTGCCTAACTAGAAGCTTTATTACTATAATCAAGGCACAACAAGGACAACCATACAGAACAAATCTCTGCCTATTTTTAAGAATTAAAATTTAACACCTGCAAGAGACGCTTTTTTCTCCACCCCCCCCCCCCCCCCCCCGGATTCTATAAAGTAGGAAGGCACTTTTCTCTTGACTGAAAACTCCTAAAGGCAACTCCCAGAAGGTTTGTACAGTAACACCAACCTTCTTTAGATTTCCTAGGGCAGCTCTTCAAAGCAGACCTCTGGTAAGGCAATGTAAACGTTCCTTTTTATACTTCCTTTATCTTAGTGCTCTCAAGTGACTTTAGTTATTGGGCAATCCCTTGGATTGTGAAATGAATCATATTTGTATAACACATTTCAGTTGTTCAAAGTGCTTTATATTATCTCAGTAAAATGCATACATTCTCTCAATAATCTTAGCAAAAACCTTCTAAGATAGGCCAGTTGCTACCTCCCATTTTGCAGATCAGGAAGGAGGAATGGGGAGGACTAAGGCCGAGACCAGTGCAAAGCTAGTTAAGTGGCTTTCTTAAGACTGTATAGTGAGTTTATGACTAAGGCAAGGTTGAAACTGGGAATGTTTCTATTCACGCTGTTATCCACTATTCTATAGTGACCTTCTTGCTGGTATTGAATCCTCAATGGTGGCTGTTCAGCCACTAAGTCGTGCCTGACTCTTGGCAATCCCATGGACAGCATGCCAGGCCTCCCTGTCTTCCACTAGCTTCTGGAGTTCGCCCAATTTCATGTTCATTGCTTCCGTGACAATATCAAACTATCTCATCCTCCGCCGCCCCCTTCTCCTTCTGCCTTCGATCTTTCCCAGCATGAAGGTCTTTTCTAAAGGGTCCTCTCTTCTCATGAGGTGGCCAAAGCATTTGAGCTTCAGCTTCAGTATTTGTCCTTCCAAGGAGCCATCAGGCTTGACTTCCTGTAGGATTGACCAGGAAAGGCATCATGTGCTGCTTGCACAGTCAGATAAAAAATATGAATCATGCCTAATTCAGCATCGTACAAATCAAGAGAGCAAGCACTTTGAAATATATGCATAAAGAGCATATTCCTTTTATATTCCACGCAGCTTACTGGTGCCCATCCACACTGTTGCTGGGCCAACACTGCTGCCTGTATTGGCCCAGTGCCTGTCCCACAGGGACATTGCATCCCACCATCAGAGACATATACCAAGTAGCTTGCATTGGCCTAGTGCCACTTTTGGATGACACCCTAACAGCACAATCCTAGGCATTACTCAGAAGTAAGTCCCTCTGAGTTCAATGGTGTTTACTCCCAGGTAAGTGAGTTTAGGATTGCAGCCTGAGATTCCCAGGAATCCAAATTTGGCAGCATAATTGAATTCCACCCAGTATTCCACATAGTGCTAACAAATAGCCCTGCTAACAGATTTGGAAGGGTTTTAATGGCAGAAGTCTCAGTTGAGCAATTAACTAGAGTGACTACATGTAAGCTCTGTGTCATGGGGAGAGGCAGATGAATTTCACCTGAACTATTTAAAATGATCAGTCTGATTTAGCAATGGGAATGTGTGTGGTGTCTGCAGCCTGATTCAAACCCCAAGCATTCTGGGATGTCTTCCCACCACTGTGGGAAACCGCATTATCAGGTTAGGCCCCCTTTCCAACGCTTGACATTGTCTCATGACATAACGTGTTCATTTCTTCACCCCCTTAGATTGTGTATCCTCAGCCAGCAAAATGTATTATTTTCTTAGACAAAAGATTAAGGTTTTGATTGGCTGCTTTATCAGTAGACTGAAATACTTAGTTGCAGCTGTCCTAGGAGGCCTTCTATAAAATTGCAGGTGTTCAGTTTTAGCAAATAGTTGTTATTATATGGCTCGACTCTTGGCAGCTAGTAATGATGTTTCCTGAAATTGAAAAATGATTTTCTACCTTAAGCAGTGGTTTTACATTACTAAAATCCTGAAGCAGAAACAAAACAAAACCAAAGCCCCCCTTATCAAGACATCCTGGGTTTGTTTTTGTTGGTTGTATATGTTTCCCACTTTTGTATATTTTATTGTAGAATGTATTCCTTTTCCTTAATTGATGTGGTTAGATTTGAAGCTTTTGCCAAAGCAACTCAAACTATGGTAAATTAAGGAAGAACTTAAATGTACCTCCACCCTCTCTTTCAAAAAAGAACCAGTAATTGTGGCTTTCTGCCCAAGTAGTATGGGGACCACAATGTTAAATGTTATTTTAGAGCTTTGTGTTGTTCAAATACACATCACTCTTCCAATCAACAGACAAGACAATTGCGCTGGATATCTGCTTCACCCTGCCCAGGAAGGTTAAGCTGACCCCATCTTTTCCCAACATCAGGTGATGTCTGAAAACCACTCTCTTCCCCAGGGCTTTTAGTGTCACAATATGCTCTGATCTGAAACCCCTCCCACCCAAATAAACCTATTATATTTACTTTTAATTTCTTTGCTTAGAAGATCAGAGTGTTAAAATACTTAAAAGTGAAAGAAATACTTCACTTTTAAATAGCTGCATTTGTGCAAGTGGGAGTTAAATGGAAAGAGACAGGAAAGAAAGCAATAGAATGAGGCTGCGCTGAACTGGGTTTCCTCCCCAGTCAACCAGCAGAAGGGCAACTTAGCAGTAAGCTTCGAAATATGCACACAAGAACATGGAGAAGGGAAGGGAAAGAGAGAGAGAGTTATGAAGATTTTGGGGGCGGGAGAAAGAGAGATTACTAATCCCATTCTGCTGAGCAGGTTTAGTGTCCAAAGTCCTTCTAAGCAGAATGGCTGGGCAGCAAGGTTCCAGGTTCTAAGGGAGCAAAATACAGCAAAAAGGTGCATCTTGAGCCAGAAAGATGCTCCTCTGGGAATGTGGGAGGCTAACCAGAGCAAGAGGGCTCAGCAAGAGACTTCCTGATTGCAGGACAGTGTTGCCAAGTGGAAAATATGGAGGCTTTCAATGGGGAAGAACCACCAAAAATGGAGGGTGATGCTAGAGAAGATCAACATGGAGTGTCTCCTTGGCACATGGCAAGATGAAAAAACAGCAGCATGGACACCTGCTGTGGAAAGAGATTACCTAAAATGGAGATTTCTACTAGGAAAGGAACTTCACAGCATGGATACTTTCAAAGTATTGTGAAGTGATACACTTTCCAGAGTAGGGGCAGGTATTGGACTTTGCCCCAAGGAAACAGTAATTGCATGAACCACATTCTGCATTAATTGCAGTTTCCAAAGTCTCTTTAAGGGCAGTGCCATGTAGAACATGTTGCAATGGTCTAATCTTGATGTTACCATGGCATGGCATGAGTCACTGTAACCCGGTCCAAACAGTCCAGGTACGGTCACAGCTGGCACACCAGCCAACGTTGTGCGAAGGCACCCTTGGCCGTAGCTGCCACCTGAGAATTGAGGAGCAGCTGCGAATCCAGGCAAACACCCAAGTTGCAGACCTGTTCTTTCAGAGGGAGTATAACCAGTGGTGAAATTCAGCCACTTCTCACCAGTTCTGCAGAACTGGTTGCTAATTTTAGGTTGGGAGAGGGAAGAAGGCAACGGACGCCCTGAAGGCCGCCCTGAAGGACATAGAACCGGTTGTTAATTTATTTGAATCCCACCCATTTAGAACAGGATGATAAGCCGATACCCGAATCATAGATTTCTGAAGAAAACCTCTCTTGTCCGGATTTAATTTCAGTTTATTAGCCCTCCCAACCATATCCAGGCAATGCGCCAGGGCCTCAACCGTCACCCTGACATCTGGCGGAAAGGAGAGAGCGCGCTGGGTGCCATCAGTGTTATGGACTGCCCCTCCTCCCAGCATGCCATCTTGGTGTTTCAGAGACTAGCAGACCCCCTGCTCTGCAAAAGGGGAGATATCGTGCTGGTGCTCAGGAAGGAAGGCTGCAGTCCCGAGGGCCTCTGAAGGCTTATCTGAAGTCATCAAATTTGAGTGCTTAATTCCTGACAAAATAATTGTACAAAAAACATGTCCTGCCTGAATATTAAATTCAGTTCTAATTGCCCAAATGGACAGCTTTTCACATGCTGGGCCAAGAAATCTCCCACCCTGAGTCTGAAGCAAAACACACCCTGCCACACCTATTGTCCAGTAGGAATCTTTCAGTGGGTGAGCTATGAGGGGCCCACTCAATCCAATCAGGGCCAGGAAGCTCATGCTGCATAGCTAAAGAAGCATCTCCAGACTCTTGTTTTACCCAGAAATGCTTTGTTTATGCAAAGTCCTATATCAGTTGCTGCTCTAGAAGCAGAATTTTGTCACTCCCAGATCCTCCAGGAGTGTGTCTGCTTCATTTTTGAGGTTTCTGTGCCAGTCAGAAAGTCTCCTCCATTTTGAGTCCTGCCAAGAACCACATTTTGCTTTATTCTTGCTCCAGTTTTCCAGCTCTGCCCTTGCTGCTTTGAAGAGCTTCACACCCAAAACCCTGACAAGCAGAATAGGATAGGTAGTATCTACTCCCCTTTTCTTTTTGATTCTCTCCCCCCAACAAAAGATTTAGTCACTTTCTCCAACTTACTCCTGCTGTCCAAAACACAGTCACAGCTATTTACCCCTGCTGTCAACTAATATCAGTTGTATTATTAAAAAAGCTCACCAGAGATTGTATTTCCTGCATCAACTTAGGAAATTTAACTTGCCTCGAGAGCTGCTTGTCCAATTTTACAGAGATATTATTGAATCTGTCCTCTGTAATTCCATAACTGTTGGATAAGCAACGGCTCCAGAGGACTGTTAGAACTGCTGAAAAAATAATTAGAACTGGCCTGCCCTCAATAGAGGACTTGTATACTGCTCGGGTCAAAAAGCGAGCAGTGAATATTGCTGCAGCTCCTTTACACCCTGGTCATAATTTGTTCAACCTTCTTCCTTCTGGTCGTCAATATAGGACTCTGTATACCAAAACATCTAGGCACAAAAATAGTTTTTTCCCTGTGCCATTAAACTGCTGAACTTGTAATTATGCTGAGGTGACTTGGAGTTTGAGGCAGTGTTTTATTCGGAATAATGCCCTTATTTGTTCCATGTATTTATTGTTCATTATGTATGTGTAGTACTGTATGTATGTAGCTGGTAGCTGTATCAAATTCCAGGTATGGTTTACATACTTGGCCAATAAAATTGTCTGTCTGTCATTTAAAGTTCTGTAACTGATCTTCTAAGCAAAAATACCTGAAAGGAAATTGACTTTTATTGTTATCTCTATTTCTTTAATAAATGTTATCTTCTTTGAAAAAGCTCAGTCTTGTGGTTAATGGTAGCCTAATTCTGAGGCACTTTGAAGATTGTTTGCACTGCTGATCCATGTCATTGGCCCAAAACTGTCACACTGCTGGATGTGACCTCTCCCTAACTAATTCCCCCAAATTTCAGTTATTTTTGTGTATTACACATGTAGGACACACATATGTGTGGGACCGTGCCCACACATGACAGCCTGACAGCTTCAGTCAGTGCCAGTGATGAGGGTGTAGTGAACACAAGTAAAGCTGAGAACTCTACGTCTACATCTATGGAAGGAGTACCATCTAGCCATCCTGTGAAAAGAGGAGAAAGTGACTGCTCTAAAACTGCCTCCCCAAAGCAGAGCTTAGGTAATGAATGAAGACCCACCAGGCAAGTTTGGCAAGATCCTTGCAGGGGCAGCTCTGAAACCTGGCAGGTCAGTTCTGTGAATACAATTTCCGTGGAGCCCACCAACATGGGCTAGAGGTGTGGGAATCCCCATGATTGGTTTCAAACTTTTTATTTATGAGCAACATTTTCATTCCTAGTATTTAATTTATAGCACTTTATCTGGTTGTAGTTGAGGCCTGTTACTGAATCTAGCTGGACTTCTAAGCATATTTTAGTGGATCATTCAGCCCTGAATATTCTTTGTATTGATAATTTGGGTGGCCTCTTTCATCTATGAAGTGGCTGTCAAGTCTTCATCTTGTTCCTCTTCTCTACAACTCTATGAGGTAACAATTCATTCCATTTTACAGAGGGTCAACTGAGGCTTGCATGCATTAAGTACTCAGAGGTATTTTGTAAAAACTGGTTGCTCAGGTCAAGTCTGTTTCAAGTAGGCCATATTGAGTTGAATATGAATTTGGTAACATTGTCTTTATAAACCAGTCTAAATTTTTGTACTCCGTTTCAATTTGACTTACTAAAGGAACATCTTTTTTTCCAGGCAATGGAAGAATGTTCATTGGCAGGGCTGGCTTTGTTTGAAATTTGTTCAATTTCGCCAAATAGGGCCCCGCTCCTAAGCGGAGGACTGCTAGGCCAGCAGATCGTGGCACTTGCCTGAGAGATCACTTCCAGGCAGTGCTGTGTCAAGCCAGCAGAAGAGATGCTCCCTTGGCCAAACGCAAAGCAAACATGTCCTGCCTGGCTCCAGAGCTAAGGCTGGCCTTAGGGCTATCTGACAAATTTGGCTGAATTGGGGCCTTGCGCCTGGAGGGGAAGCGAGCAGAACTCCTGCAGCCGGCACCTCACTTTGTAGCTGACACTCCAGCATGGAATTTTCCACGCTGAAGGGAGCATCACAAGTGTAATGTTGCTCCTGGACAGCTGTCCCGCCTGCCTCTGGGTCTGATTGGCTTGAAATTGCCCCCCCCCCGGAAGCAGTCAGTGGTGACATCATAATGTTGTTGCCACCTACTTCTGGTTGCCATGCTTTGCACCGGGCACTATCATCACTATGCACCGGGCTCACTGCTGCTGCTCATTTTGGTAAGTAGAAGGCTCCACAGGTGGGGGCCCTACAAAAATGTTTTGCATTGGCCCCATAGTTCCTAAGACCAGTCCTGCTCATTAGAATAAGAAATTACACAGTTAATTGGTATTGCGATAATCACAAATTATTGCAAACAGACTGAGGCTGCAATCCTGTCCACACTTTCCTGGGAATAAGCCCCGTTTGCTATAATGGGACTTACTTCTGAGTAGACAGGCATAGGCTTGGGCTCTCATGCGTGCAAGTTACCCAAATAAATACAGTAGAGAAATCAAATGGTAAAGTGAAAACAGTATCATGGGAAAGAAGAATATCAGTTTTAAAGAGAGGAATCCAAGTAACTATGTAGATAATAATAACCTAATATCTCCTTGTGTTGCCTTTAGCAAATGCAAGGGCATTCTTTTTGCAAACTTTCCAGGAACAATAAGTGCTTCACAAACATCAGTGTCAACTTATCTGATGCTAACTCACTTTCTCTTACAGACACAAGTTACAGTTGATGGCATAGATGTGTTCATTTTAGAGGTTTCCTTTTATCTTCTTATCTGCCCATTTCTCACTCCCATTTGTAAAAAGCTCTCTGGGTTTATTCCATCACACAAATGTATCACTTTCAAAGACTTTTGCTTTTCACATACATGTCAGTCTTGCAGATTAGAATGTGATATGACTCCTAGGTTGCATATTTTCTTTTAACCTGAGCCAGTGGCACAACAAAGTGTCGGGGAGGGCACTCTTTCATCTTGCAGAATCCCGCACTTTAAAGTGAAAGCCTTGTTGATGTAATCCTATTTCCAGTCTGTACAGATCACCTGTAATGTGTTGTTCTGAAGATAAATGTACAAAACTATCTTATGTTAGAGGGTTATTTTTTAAAGTGGAGAAGTCTCACCTGCAAATGTAGTGAAATTTTAGTTAGTAGATTGATTTAAATTTTTTATAGATTGCCAAGATTCTAGACTCTCTGACATAACATTTTCAGTGATTTAAGAATCAGACAAATGTGAGGTATTTTATGTGATTTAAGGATCAGACACACATACTGTAAGATGATTTTCAAAACAAGGATTAATATAGGATTTGCCTGACAATGAAACCTGCATGGCCAAATCAAGGTTTCTACTCTTGTATAAAAGTGGATTTCCATAAAGGTGGATTGTGATAATGAAAAATGCATAGTAGTCATTGGAAAGAATTGCTTCCAAAAAAAAATTTATTTTTTTTAACAGAATGTGGCATCATGGGGATGTTGTGATATATACTGGAACTTCTAATTTTATAGTAATGAGTGGAAATTTATTTCAGCTATTCATAAACTCTTTCAGAGTGCAATCCTAACCTGGAGTTAGGCCGGCACAGTTAGGCCAATAAAGTTTGGCTGGCACAAGGAACGTCATAAAGTATGTTTGGGCCACTCAGAGAGGCCAGCACACAGATGTGTGCCATCCTCCCTGACTCTGAGAGTGGTCCAAACATGCTTTATGGTGGCCCTTGTGCTGGCCAAACTTTGCTGGCCTAACTGTGCCGGCCTAACTCCAGGTTAGGATTGTGCTCAAAATCAAATATCATGGTTCACGATTTCTCATGCACTGTCAAGCACTTTTAAACTTTAGCTGGATAAGACAGTGTTTATATGACTTGCCTTAGTGAAGCAATTGAACATCCCTTACTATGAATGACACTACTGTTTACAACTAGACACAGCTTATAAATAACTAATTACATATCTGATTGTGTTCCTGTTATCCCAATATTACAGGAATGAATAATACTCCTAATATGTAAGTGCATGAAAATTTTTTCCACTATATTGTTTTATGCTTAAAAGGTTGCACTGCCCATTTCCAGCAGAACTGGATCCTGACACAATAGAAAATAAAAGTTCTTTTACTATAACTTTCTGTACAAATCCAGTCTGTTTATCTGTGGATTTGGGAACTGCAATTTTAACTAATTGCAGGTTCTAAACCTGTGGTGCAGGCACAACCTAAGCTCTTGGAGGCAACCAGAGATGTTCTCCGGTCATGTCCAGGAGCACTTCTGAGGCCTGCAGATTGTATGCAACAGGGACTTGGGGTTTGTTCTTAAAATAAAACCTTTTACTCTCCATTTTACACATACAAACAGAGATTGGAGGGGATAGGCTGTGAGCCAGTGTCTCTCTTATGCTTGTTTATATAGAGCTAAAATAGTGGTTTAGTATTATGTCTGGACTGGGCCTTAAATGAAAATGAGGTTAGGAACCCCGCCTTACAGATCACTGGCACATAGCCTCGGTGTATTTCCAAATTTCTTTCCTTTCTTTCCCAAATTGGTAAAGTCCAGCATGGCCTCCAGGTAATAGGAATGACATATACATGGCTGAAAGGTAATTCAAATGTTCTCAGATAGACCAGCTTATCCCTGGTGACTACAGCAATCAAGGCAAATCAAGCAATAAATGGGGATGGGCAATCCAAGAACTGTCAGTGCCTGTGCCTAGTTGGTCAGACTAAAAGTTGGTTCAGAATCAGCTGCTTCATGAAACCAATTACAACTGTGTATAAAAATAATTTCCAGATATCATGTATGCTTCCAACTTCACCTGCTTTTTTTTTTGGTAGGGGGGAGGGAGAAGTGTACCATTTTTTCTTGAGTATGTTAATCTGAAAATCTGACACCAAATGAAAGTCAGGTTCTTTCTGCTTGTTTTATCTGGTTTGTATGTGTATATTCCTTTTCTCTTTATCATTAAAAAATAACCTTTTATTTGTTAAATTGCATCTGTCTGAAGTTCTAATCCTCCATCGCTCATAATTATTTGCTGTGGAAATATTCCCACAAAGATTAATAGTTGGCATATAAGTACCACATGATCTCCAAAGAAACAAGGATTGTTTTCATGTAAATGAACTAAAACACTTGGCAACTCGAATAATACTGAAGTTTCTACCATGCCTTTTCATCTTTCAAAGTGTTGCGTCACTAATATTAATAAGTGAAAACTTACCACTGCTTTGAAAAGTAACTCTATAATAATAGCTTATTTATTTTCCAGCAGATGCCAGATCAAGTGTGTTCAATTTACCACTTTTTTGAAAAGTTCTTGGCAATTGAGTCTGAGCTTTTAGATCTAAGACAGGTTATTCCTCTCAGTCATACCTGAATATTCTGCAAACTAAAATATGCCCTTGCTTAAACATATGTAAAACAAATGTTTCTTAAACATGTGCATCATTGTTAAATGAGTATGTTTCTACTTTTCTTTGATTATTAAACACCTTTTATCTCCTATCATTTTTCACTTTACCGTATTTCATTGATCCAACATCTGAACTGACCTGCTTCTTTTGAAAGAGTATCCCATTCAGAATGCCACTGAATGCAATGACAGTTCAGAATCCTTTGTGAATCAGTTCTTAAATCTGTTGTTCTCCCCTGCCGCTAGTGTATAGCACAGTGCTGGTGAACCTATGACACACATGTCAAAGGTGACACACCCTAACGTTTGAGGTGACACACCAACATTCACCAACACCTGACAAAAACTGAGTTTATTTAACTCATTTTTCATTTGTATAATTATTTGATGTTTATTTATATAATACACAGCGCCACACATGATAGGACTGTATTTTTTGTTTAAATACATGAATATAGAGAATTGTTTTTCTTTTGTTTGGGGGAGGGGTTGACACACCAGCAGAGTCAAGTTAAGCATTTTCTGAAGTTTTGATACGCGGAGCCCAAAAGGTTCGCCATCACTGGTATAGCATGTTCTCCAGAACTCCTTTTAAAGAAGAAAAAAAACCTAAGACAGCCTCTTCGAACTATAGCTTCTTGAATTGTATTATATGAAGAGGTTTTGTACATGCAAATATTTCTGATTTTGTTAACAAACCTTAGAATGGGTTTTTTTGGCAGTGAATTGATCAGTAAAAGAGAGAAAAACATGTAATGCTAGCGAGGACCCAGTGAGGACACCTGGGAGAGAAGGCAGCAGCTGGGGGAAGACCGGCTCTGCCTAGCTGGGAGATGCTGGTTTGATAGTGAAGTGAGTGGGTTGCGTTTGGAGTGTGTGTGTGGTGAAGGCTTATTATTTGAAGGCTGACTCCGCCGAGAGCTAATGTGTTTGACACCTTGAGGGAGTTCGGGGAGGGGGAGTATAGCCACCATCAGTAGGGTCAGTCTCAGGCAGACTGTTTGTGGCCCTTCTCCTAACCCTCTGACCCTTGGCACTCTGGGCAAGGATCCCTTGAGTCTGAAACTGCTGCTTCTGAATGCCAGGTCATTCAGGATTTAATCCTGGATGAGGGTGCTGACCTGGTATGTATCACGGATATTTGGCTGGATGAGTCGGGAAGTGTACGTCTCTCCAAAACTGTCTACCAGGTTTCCAGGTACTGCAGCAGCCACGACTACAGGGGTGGGGGAGGTGGGGTTGCGATGGTCTATCATGATACCCTCCATCTTACTGGGTACCCTGTCCAGCGGTCCACTGGATTTGAGTATAGGAAGGCTCTCAGATAGACCAGATAGAGGCTTTTATGGAAGGGGAGGTGACTTTTGTGGCTCGTTTGGTGAATGGGAATTTTCAGGAGTAGCAGGCAGGTGTTTACTTGCCATTTAGTGCAAAATTGTTCATTTATTTATCTGTGTCTGTGGTTACATTGAAAAAAAGGAGGCAACAGTATTCCTGTTAGCCCCATTCCCAGATGCAAGTGTGTGCTTGAAAATTTGATACAGACTTTATTCTGATACCAAGTTGAGGAGGGAGGCTACTGGGAGTGGCTACTGATGTCATTGGCTGACAAAGCAATGATGAAAACAAAGTAGATGGTAAGGAAACAAAGCAGCAACTCTGTGAATGCATTTTCTTAATTAAGCTATTTTTTTTAACCTTCTGGCTTTAAAGAACATTCCCCTCCCTTCCTGGAAGCTCCTAGTGTCTAACAGGATTGCTTGTTAGCAACTAATAAGCACTTAATGGACTGCATTATTTCAAAAATTGCCAGTGAAAAATAGACTTCTAGTATTCATTTGCAAATCATGCTATTTTGAAAATGTGCAGCTCAAGACTGTGATAACTATGGGGTGCCTGTAAAGTATTTTTTTGTTTTTGTATTAAGATGCGCCCATGACAAGTTTATAAAAGTGAGAAATTCAGCTGGCGGGTGCATTAGGAATGGCAAAAGGCTCATGCATAGTTTTTTATATTAATCACACAGCTGGAATGCTTATAGTCAGAACAGACTTGAACAAGAGCAAATGCTGAACCACATCAAGCAGTTCCCATGTCGTGCATGTCATTTAAGTATCAATTCTATAAGGGCGTTTGCTACGTTCTTCGCACAGAGAAAGACCACAACTAAGTGCCTAAAAATATCCCATGAGTTTTTAAAAATGTGGACAAACAACCCTTTCCTTTTGATACTTACAGTGCATTGTTTTGCTCTGATGGCTCTGTAACATCTGGCATTCCAGAAAGCCTTTTTAAATGTCATCTCTCCTTTTATTTTCTGTTCACCCTTTCGAGTGCACCTTTTGGTTAATGTTTGGGAAGATGTCACATTCTGAAGAAAATTATCCAGAACATAAAGTGAGGGGTGCATGGCTGATTTTCTTTGTATGAATAAAGAAAGAAGTTAATGGCACAGAAGCTTGATACTAAAGAACTTCGCAGAAATTCGCAATTTAACATCCCAAGCCTGAACATTTTCCAATATTACAAGCTTCAGGATGTATTTAGATCCTTAATTTGGGAACTTGAAAAATTTGGTTCATAATAACAAACTTCACAAGCACTGATGTGCTCCAGAATCCTTTGTGTGAGCTTCCTGGGGGCAGCATCAAGCCAGAAGATTAAAAAAAATGCTAAAGAAAATAAATTCACAGAAGGGAATTTCACGATGTTTAATGGAACTTACTGCCAAGTAAGCATGTTTAAGATGTTAACATTAGTCCAAAATGTATCAATAATTACAGCCACTGGGTGGAAGAGAGCAAAATTACATGCGCATTAAAATCTACCTCTGCGTAGTGTGGACATTGAAAGCATTTAATGATGTAAAATAGCTCTTTGCTCTTTAGCATGAAACAATTCACTCAGTGCCAAAGTGTATAGTGTCTTACAAGTGAACTTGTGTACTTGTAGAGATGTCATGTGAAAACTAATTTTGCGAACACTCATCCAAGCAGTGTTGAATCTGTGAGGACTTCAGGCTATACCCTTCAGGCCAGAAGGAGGAGGCTCTAGCTTCTGACACAGTAGCTTCTTGCCTACATAATAATGTAGGTGCTTGTTCATGTAATAATCCTATTTTTATTAATAAATGTATTTTTGATCTCTTAGGGCCTGGATTGTAATCATGACAGTATGCCAGGTGCTAGAATGGAAAGGAAGGTAATTCTGTGGGGAGGGAGTTTGGAGGTGAGCAGTAGCGGGGAGGCATGGCATGATTTTTTTCCTCTGCCTCCAAAATCCTCTGCCTCCAAAATTGCCTCCACAATCAGGCTGAGAGAAGAACTTTCGAGTTGTAATACTTGCTTTGTGTTTGCTTTATGAACCACTAACCTTATTTCTGAAGACTGCAAGGCAAGTATGGACTCGGAGAAAATTCAAGATCCTACCTTTTCAAGCAGGGGTACCCTTCAGGCATGAGAAACCCTTGCTTCCAAAAGGACCACTTGAGTGCATCATAAAACAGAGTCTTTTCATCACCTTGAGATTGCTCCATGATCTTCAGAAGTTATTCTCCCACACTCCATAAACACATGTGGGGAAAATGGGAGCACATAATGTCCCCTGCTGACTTTACACCCCTGTTCAGTTCTGTTCAGTTCTTTCAGCGGGGCAGCACAGAACATGAGGAGGGTTCCAAGTCATGAGGAAAAACCCTCTGTGTTCAGTGCTGCCCTCTGCAGACAAGGCAGGCTTGGCTAGCCAGCCTGCCCTTGTTTTCCCCTTTGCACTTCCAGTAAAAGAAGGTCATCTCTGCAGGAGGGGCTCCTGAAGAAGGACATACATGTCCTGAGCAAGAGAAAGGTAGCAGTAATTTCACATTTGCAGATCTTATGCTTTCTATCTACAGAATCCGTTCAAATATGTGCAGGAAGTTGTCAGTCTTTCATTTAGATTCCAGAATAGAAGAGGAAAGAAGTCTCAGTGGTGTTAGACCGTCCAAATGTCTAGTGAGCAATTGCTTGCAGCTATAAGGGCTATGTGAAATTTTGATACTTGGAAAATGTTTGGTAATTTGTGCTCTTAACTGTACATCCCAGCTGTCCTTGAGGCATTTCTGTCTGTGTGTGTTCTCTCTGTCTCTTTACAATCCCTGGAGTCAGTTCTACTTGCTTAGCAATTCCTCTGCTAGCTTCCCTGATGTGAAGCTAGGAAACACCCTGAGCTCAGTTTTGTGAACTGGAAATCCTATTTATGTGCAGACCATGCTTCTGTTAACATCCTGTCAACAAAACCCATTTGGGGATGATGGGGGGGAAAGAGGAAAGAGAATGGCAAGTTCTCATAGACAGCAAAGGACATGACTTTTTTTTCTTCTTCCTTGCATGGCTTAGTCCTGTTCATAGCTGTCATCTGGGGTTTTCTTGGCTATTGTTCCCTTTTTTTCCAGTTAGCTTTCATTTCACACATCATTATGTGAAGCACTGCTTGCAGAGATACACTGCCCTTGTCAGAGCAGAATTGTGTTGTGTGCACCTGCAGCTTGAAGGGTTTAGGTTGGGGGAATATTCTGAAAAGATTGGAATCCTAGCTGGTGTGTGTGTGTTTGTGTGTGTGAAATACATAAATGGCTAGCAGCAGGTGCAATCTCTCTCTCTCACACACACACACACACACAAACTGAAGGTATATTCTTTGCTTTAGGAGACAAATCTAATGTCTAAAGTTTTACGAGGAAGTGACAAAAGAATTTGTAATTCCTGTGTTGCAAATACCATGGTACCTTAGAGAAGAGGAAAGGATAAGGCATGCTGTTATCAGGTTGGAAGTGACATCGTCATACAGATATTATACAGAGCTGTGTGGCCCTAAGGGTTTTATATGGATATGGCTCTGATGGGTATTTTACGGGTATACAGATGGATATAGGGTCATTTCAAGTTCTAGCTGTATCTGCAAGTTGGCCTTGGGCAAAACAGCCTATCTGTAAAATGGAAAGAAAAATTGTGTGTTCTCTGCATAGAAGGGCATTCTGAGACCCTTCAGGAATACCACTCCCTCTATCTGGAGGCAGGGCCAATCAAAGGTGCAGTCTCCTCCTCTAGGGAGAGCTTCTCCCTCCCTTGGAAGACACCTCACTATAACTAACTAAATTCACCACAGTCCCACAGGTGCGTCTATGGACACACACACACACACACACACACACACACCAAAAAAACCTGCTGTGAACGGTTAAAAAACTGGATAACCAACAGGGTCATCACAACACAAACAGAAAACATAGGCCGCAGGTGGTTGGTACACAGGAGCTGGTTGCCATGTCAACAGCCCACTCCCCAAAGGCCCTGTCCACCTCTCCACATGTAACCTATTGTGAGGCTGCTATTGGTGTGGCTCCAGCCAAAGCTGCTAGCATGATCTTGTAATGCAAACATGAAAAGGTGAATGCCTCCTTTCCTCTCTCCAGAACAGGAATTATCAGGCGAGAAATTCCACTTTTCTGTGGCTAGAAAAGGGGAGCATTTTGAGACCCTTCAAGATATGTCAGAACTGTGAAATAATGGCGTGGGCCAGCCCAGGTGAGAGCACTCAAGGTTTTATAACCTTCTGAAAGGCCCTGTCTGCCAAGGAAGTCTCTACCATGGCTGCTAGATCGATCTTGTAATGCAAACATGCAAACGTGCTTACAGAGGCCCATGTGGCTGCCCTGCAGACATCTCTCAAGGATGCCTAGCCATTGAAAGCTGCTGAGGCAGCCCCTCCCCAAGTATATGTGCAGTGATTCCACCGGTGGCTCCTAACCCCAGACAGTGTAGACTAAGATGAATGCCTCCCTCTCTCCAGAATAGGAATTAGGAATTTTTGTTGTATGATAAAGGTCAGAAACCATTTTGCATTTTGCATATTAAGATTGCTGTGCCATCCTCAACTGACTGGAGATTAAGGATCCAATCCTATCCAACTTTCTAGCATTGATGCAACCAAGTCAATGGGATGTGCACTGCCTTCTGCTGTGGGGGAGCAGTCAACAGAGGCCTCCTCAAGGTAAGGAAACATTTGCTCCCTTACCTTGGGGTTGCATTGCAGCTGCATTGATGCTGGAAAGTTGGATAGGATTTGGCTCTAAATTGTATTAAATTCAGCAAGACTTGCTTCTGAATAAATATGTAAAAGTGCTAGTTCATAGTGTACTTTGTCTTTCAGCCATTTGACTTTCATCACTTTGCTCTTTCAGCCGTTTTCAATTATAACCACATTTCAAATTTCAACCACGTGCTTTGCTCCTTTGTCTGATTTTATCCAACCTTCCATATTTGTTGATGTTCTTAGGTTTATTTTTTTCCTGTTTATTTAGGTTTTGCATGCATTCACATATGTTTTTCTCCAGCCAAAATAAATTTGCAAGCTAAATAAGGCAATGCTTCTACCGTCATCCATTTTTTACTTTCATCCATGTCCTGGTCCCAAACCAGATGAAAGAGCAAGACATTGCTGTGATGAACTATTGATAAATGATCATGTTTGTTTGGATTAGTACTAATTCAATGTTGCAATAATCTACTAATAGTGCTACTTAGCATGAATATTGCCCTTCGATATTTCACAGATATTATCTTAGTAATTCTTACAACAACCCTGTGCAGTCATGGTGAAATTTGAACCATGGTCATCCTGGTTACAAGCTTAGTTTCTTGGCAAACTATGCTACACTAGCTGTCAATGACCACATTTACGCTTAACAAAATGACACATCCTGTTTTAAGAAAGCTGTGGTCTAAACAGAAATTGGTATCTATGTAGACACCAATGGATGTGGAAAAACCTGCTCTTTTTCTCCAAAATGGGTTCTTCTTTCATTCAGTCAAAACTGATGACCTACTGCTGATGACCAAAGCTTAACTACCTACTATCTAGCAGCAATGCCCTGATGAAGAGCTTCGTTGGAGACACGTAGCTGTTTATTGTTTGAATAAGCTCTTTGAGACTACTGCAGCCGGGATAGCGTGTACAGTTTTATAGTTTTTCTAACCCATTACCATTGATTCATGACTTTATATGAGCATAATAACTGCAGGCCATGCCAATCCTATAACGTATAATGAATTTCCAGTTTTTGCCCAATACTTTGTAATGCACCATATATTTTAAGTCATGAGCTTCAGTTATTTTTTTGACTGAGTTTTATAACATGTTGCTTAGCAAGACATAATAGATCCTCTTTTAATGAAAGGCTGAGTGTCAGTGCAGGAATCAAGTTGCAGCAGTGAAGCTCATGCTACAAAGTAAGTTTCCCTCTGAAATAGTCACTCTTGGTAAGCAATACATTCTTTCAAGATACAATGGCATTTTGTTCTTTGACACGTAATTACAAACTCTATTGGGGGGAAGGGGGTGATTAAGTCATATAGTTACATTTTTTAGGTGTAGTTTTCAGTGAATCAGTTTTACTCTCTGGGGTGTGTGTGTGTGTATAAGCTCATCATATATATATATACACAATATGGCAAGAGGTTCTAAATTTTAAACTAAAAAGTTTTTGCCTTCAAAATTAATCCTAGGCTATAGAGACTCACTAAGCTTTGACAGCAAAAATCAAGTACATTTATAGTATTTGCATCATGCATCTTTATAGATGTAAGTAACTGATATTTCTGCCTGACAAGTGTCATCCCCATATGAGTCATATGCTTTTTTTTATTTTTTATTTTTTAAGAAAAAGCATTCAGGTTGAAATGTGCACATTTATTATGTGTCATGTGACTGCAAAAGACACCTGCAAGTTTTTATTCCTTCTATTTGTAAGTATACTTTACCCACAAATCTTTATGGACAGTTATGCAATTCATGTGTTTTTTACATACAACATTCTTTAATGCACAGAATCACAAAACACTTCAGCCCTGAGCTAAAGAAAATAAGATGACTTTAAGGTGAGATTGAAAGAGAGGAAGTGACTCAGTGGTTCAGGGGAGCAGTCCAGATGGATGGAACAGCATGAGTATGAGAGCGACACCCAACTGTGAAAGGCCATAGGGAGAAGGTAGAGAGAAGGCCAAGACTGGAGATGCAAAATGAGTGGAGAAATAGGTGAATATGAGGTCATAGAGGTAGGGTGGAGCGAGCCCTTTGAGAGATTGGGAAAACAAGGAAAGTATTTCTGAACTGAACTCAGACACAGATAGAAAGATGGGGGTGGTGCATTCCCCCTTTCTCTGTGGCAACATTGTCTGACTGCATCTCTTTAAAGAATGATTGATTACAAATTCGTTCTGCTTGCCAAGTTTTATGTAACGTTATTGCCACGCATTATCAGATAATTTCCAAAAAGAAAGCAAACTCAGCCATGATTCATGCATGCTTGCTTTTTCATTCATCTCCACAAAACAAGAAAAAAAAAGAACCCTCAACTTGAGTCATTGTGGCTTTCATTTCACTGTGAACTCGGCACACAACCCGCTCCAAATGTGTGCTCTGTTGTTCACAATACGAGCATGGCTTTTCAGAACTGAGAAGTTGTTAAACAACTCCAGTCAGGAGGGGAAAATAATAGCAGAAATCTGGAACACATATGAGAGGAATAAATGTGGCAGCATGTCAAGTTTGGAGAGGTGCTAGCCCATTCCAAGAAAACACTGGGGGGGGGGGGTTGAAGTGGGAAGAGGGGATTCACTTATCTCCACAGCTTTTCATTCCTGAAAAAAGAGATATGGTCAGACCTCTCTATTGCCATACATCCAGGCTCTCAGTCTTCTCCTCCCTTTTCATTCCATTTGTAGAGCACTACAAGAGGAAGCTATGAGAGAAGTGTATATTCCAATCATGGTATTTATTTAAAGAATTTCTATCCCGCATTTCTGCCACACTTTGGGGCACCCAAATTACAACAATAAAAACAATACAAGGTAAAAGATTAAAACAATACTAAAACATTAAACCAAAGACAATTAAAACAATAAAACAGCTCAGATTCCTAATGGATCAGACAACTATTAAAATTACGTGTATAATATTACAGCATTATTGTGCTCCATACAGTATGTTATGTTACATGCATCTAAAATTTGATGAATGCCAACGTTTAACTTATAATGACAATCCAGACACCTTTTGTGAATGCCTGAAAATACATGTACATTTCTCTCTTTTTCACACCTAAATGCAATTAATGATGACAACCACATTTGGATGACAATTTAGGGCAGAATTCTAACCTGCGCTGGAACAGGCAGGCTGTAGAGACAGTACTGTATCCAGTGCAGGTTAGAAGCAGGCTGAAGTGCAAGCGGATTTTATTGCCCTTACCCCATGTCTCGCTCCAGCCAGCCCTATGGGGCTACTCAGATCTGTGCCCATGATTTCACGGGTGCAAAACTGAGTTTGCCAATCAGGTCAGGGATTGGGGTTAGGAACGGGCTTAGATCTACCAGGCCAGTTTCACCCCCCTGCCAAGTCTTATCTGCTTTCTGGGTTGCCCCTCACCCCCAAATTGTTTCTGCTCTCCCGCCACCCTCTCCCACCTCCTGCAGTGGCCTGCCCAGGCCAGCACAAACTCACCTTCTCCCCATGAAGGCCCAGCACTTCTAGACCACTGCACATTCATGCAGTGGCCCAGCCTGCGCCCGCGTAGCCGCAAATGTACTTTACCGCATGTTCATGACACTCCCTTGTGCCAGCTCACGGCAACGTTTGGATTGCTGTGCTCTTTCAACTTTCAAAATTCACCTGATCTGTCTGGGTTGTTTGTGTTATTTGGGCATTTAAGACATGATGAAATAGAAGTGCAGGATTGTCATTTGGATCTAAACTGGCAAGAAACGCAACAATACACACCAAAATATCAAATCCTTGTAAAACTCTAAAAGGCAAATCCCTAAAATATTATTTCAGTTATTAATACTGGAATTTGTCCAGGATGTTCAAAACATAGTTTAACATATTGATCTTCATTAGCAGCATTTTCTTGATTGGGATAAGAAGGAAAATTTAGGGTGAGCAATGAACTAGATTCTTCCTTTTTATAGTCCCAGTATTCTGAATACTGGAATACAGACTGTATAGAATAAATTAAAAAAAATACTGCTTTTATATGGGCCAAACTACTGTAAAGAAAAGAATGGTTAAATTTTCTGTTTAATAATCTTCCCATTCAGATGTGTCTGCTAACTTGGAAAGCTGTCAGATGGATTTAGCCAGTTTTAAATCGCAGGTCTGTCCATGTACTGGCCAAATGTTTTGAGGAGATATTTCACACACATACTAAATAAATAATAAAAAAGCCTTTGCTAGCAGGTTTGCCTTGAACGTGTCTAGAATGCATCAGAATATTGAAAAAATAATAAAGATGCAACATCAGAAGTGGTGTTAGCTGTTCATACACATTGTTAGCTAGATGTGGTATCTGCACATGGATCTTGATTTATTTTTTTTCTTTCACAACCAGGCAATCGAATTAATAGCTATATTTACAAAGTAGGAATAACTGGATCATTTCAACCATCAATGAAGCTGGACTATCACTCTCAAAAGAGGTGGCTTGTCTTTGCATATATTCATATACAGTACTCTCTAGTTAGCATTTCATTTTGGTAGAGAAGTTCTTCTATTGATGCTTTCCTTTATTTTGTTTTGCAGTGGCCCAATTTGGGTTTTTGCCCAGTATCTAGTGTTATGTCAAAGTATTTCAGAGTGCAATCCTAACTTGGGCAGACACAGGCAGGCCGGCAGGTCTACACTACATCCTACCCAAATTAGAAGGTGGCAGCAGCTTAGCGCAGTAAGCCACAGGCAGCCCAATAAGGCTGCTCAAATCTGCAAAATTGCAGGGCCAAATCCAAGCCTTCCTCAGTGGCCCAAATTGGGGCTGTGCAGGCTGGGGATTGGATGTGGCCTAACAGACATATCTAAGCTCCACCCCTTCCCCGGGCCACCCTACCCATTAGAATGCCCTCCCTCCACCCGGCTGTCCCCCCTTCCTGTCTTCCTGCCCACCTATAAACTCAGCTGGCACGAAACAGTGTACCTGCGGGCTCTTCTAGTGCTCCTGGGTCATGCATGAGTTGGCTCAATGGGCATTTGGGATTGTGCTCTCAGAAGACTGGGACCTGGCTTATGACTATGGCCAGAAGCACTTCCCAGCATGTGTTAGAGATCAAGTGCATAATGTACTTCCATCCCTCCATAATGCAGCTGACTTGACATTTGAAGTGGGTACTCCATACAAACACACAATTTAATTGTGCAAGCACCCAATTCATAAAAAATGAATTAAAAAAAAGATAACATTTCATCTAGTAATTCTAGAATTCCATTGCAAGTCTACTTAGAAGCAAGTCCCATTGAGTTCTATGAGAGGGCTAGTATATATAAGATTGCAGCCTAACAAATTGATTTTTGCATAAGTAGCAGCCCAATCTTATGGTGCCTTTCCACTTTCAGTACTTGCTTTCTGGCTATGTAAAGTGTTTTATGGCAGTTGCAAAGAAAATCCACTATTGGGAGGAGCCAGGCAACCACAAGTCACAAGTGGCAGCAGTCAGTGGACTATGAGCAGAGTTGTTGCATCTCCTGGCACCAGTAAATTGGTGCAGTAGGGGCAGTAGAAAATGGGGAGGGGTGAAATGGGGCAAGAGAGTATTATTATTGATATCCATTGTTAAGAACAAAACAAAAACTGGCAGATGCATTGCATGGAATTCTTCATTTTCCAGGTGAAATGCGTCCATTTATATATGCTATGGAACAAAAGCTTATTTTAATAACATTAGATTCAATTGGATTATTTTTGGATAATTCAGTGTTACAATTACATTTTCAATATCCTACAGGCTAAACTTTCAAATAAAATTACAAACCAACCAGAATGATTTTATGTGATAATTATAACAATTATTTTTGGAGGATGTATTCATAAAGAGGTTACTTTACAGGGCAGTAGAACTGAAATGCAATTGTTTTTAGTAGAATCTGCTTTATGTGCGTTTGGCAACTCGAGGAGGAAAAAATTGTTTTTATTGCATAGTGCTGAAATCCAGATTCAAGTTTTCTTTAAAACTCATTGTAAGTGGGAGATTTTGTGAAGGCCATGAACCACGTTAATATGTATTCCATCAATCTGTGATGCATTTTTTC
This sequence comes from Lerista edwardsae, assembly GCA_029204185.1. NCBI lineage: Eukaryota > Metazoa > Chordata > Lepidosauria > Squamata > Scincidae > Lerista > Lerista edwardsae. Next base: position 8,479,306 of record JAJKFI010000032.1, read on the forward strand.
TTGTTTGTATTCATTTTCAGCATACCAAATGATTGAAAATCCAGCTACTGCTAGTATAAGCTTCATTGTTAGAAGTGAAACCTCAGATGTGCACTTGAATGGCAAATGGTATGCCCAAAAACATCTAACTTAGTCTGAGGGTAGAAAAGGGCGGGAGAAGTTGGATGAATAAGTAAGTCTTATGTCTGGTCTATGTCTTTAGTGAGCACAGAAACACAGATTTCCTACTGCATGGAGAAAGAGATGGCATTTCCAAGAGCCCTAAAAAATAAATGGCTAATGTAGATAAAAATCTTAGGCCAAAATTACATATTACAAGAAATTACATGGAGGCCAAACCTTAATGTTGAGTTCTTCCCCACCTCGCCCACACATTGGTGGCTGGTGATGAAACTGAGGGCACAATCCAACCCAGTGCCGGAAATGCATCCGGCCAGCGCCATATCCAATGCTGGGTTAGGGGAGGCTGGAGCCTCTGCAGCAAGAGAGCGTGCGCTCCCTTACCATAGGGGAGGTTCCAGCCTCCCTTATGCGCTCCTTGGATCTGCACCCGCTAAAGAGCAGACACAGATCCGAAGAGACTGCGCGGCCCGAATTGGGGCTGCGCAACCTCTCGAATGGGCTTAGGATTCAGCCTTATGACTGAATCCGAAGCCCGCCCATGTCCCGCCCAGCCCCCGCCTCCCTCCCTCCAATCCCTGGGGTGCTCTCTCAGTGTACCTCCCTTGTGCCGGCCAGCCCTGTGGCCTTAGTGCCGACGCGGGGGGACTGCTAGGCGCCTCCGCATCGGCGCTAAGGCCTTAGCACTGACGCAACAATGTTGTGTCAGCACTAAGCACCAGGTATGATGGCTCTGTAAATTATCATGTTGGACATAACATAAGTTGTATTACAGATCGCAGAGGAAAGAAACTAAAAGGTCAGCCATTTTCAATAGCAGTCTTATGTCCTTGTAGTACAGGTACAGCCATAATAAGTATTTAATCAATTAATGTTATTATTAGTTGAAGAATTTATACCCCACCTTTCCCATGCCAAAGGAAATGCCCAAGATGGCTTATAGAGAACATAAAAGTACAATGTAACAGACAGTAAGTAAAACACATCAAAATAACTAAAGAAATTAAAAAAATTAATCATTTGACGCAAGCATTCAAAAACAGGGCAAAAACCCAACTCTTCTCATCAGACCATGGGAGGAGAAAACAAAAAAGGGGAGCAGTCAAAATATAGCACAATTCTAGGGGGTCAGAGGGCAGACAGCCAACCATTATCCAAAAGCCAGCCAAAATAGGTATAATTTGAGCCCTCTCCGAAAGGCCACGAGGGAATGTGTAGTTCTTAATTCTTCTGGAAGACAATTCCAAATTTGTGGTACCGCTACCAAGAAGGTTTGCCCCTGAGCTGCCATTGCTTTAATTTGGGACAGAAGGAACACTTGAAGGAGAACCCCTTTAGATTATCTAAGAGGGCAGACTGGTAAGAAGTAGGCTGGCCCTAAGTCATTGCTTAATGGTCAATACCATCATCTTAAATTGAGATCAGAAATGAATAGGCAACCACTATAGCTGCTGGAGGACTGGTTCTACTGAGTCAAACTGTCTTTTCCTATAACCGCCTGAGCTGCTCCATTTTGTACCAACTGTAGCTTCCAAACTGTCCTCAAGGGAAGCCCTATGTAAAGTGAAATCACTAATGCATGGACCACCATGGCCAGGTCAGAGCAGCTCAAATATGGTCGTGGTTGGCGCACCAATCAAAGCTGGGCAAATGCACTCCTAGCCATAGCTGCTACCTGGTTCTCCAGAGACAGCTGAGAGTCCAGGAGCACTCTCAGACTGTGTACCTGTTCTTGCAAGGGCGAGTGCCTCCCTGTTCAGAGTGGGTAGATGACACAGTGGGTAAATGACTAAATACATAATTTGGTTTATGTTGCAGAAATAATAGTTCATCTCCAGTATAGATCTCCAGCAGCTAACCTGTACCTAAGTAAAGGGCTACCTGTATTTCTACAGAAAATAAATTCACATAGCTCCAAGGAAAACATCTGATTCATTGTGTAACTCAACAGGAGAGCACTTTTTCTTCCCATGTTAATTTGTCAGCTCTATAGCACCTATGACAGGCCCCCATATGGCATTTTTGTTTAAGTGTAGGGAAAAAAAGAGAGCCAGATTTTGAAATGTTTAGTATTAATTTGTATAACTGCTTGGGACAGTTTAATTTTGGAAAACACATGCATTTTAACCTTCAGGGTTTTTTTTTTTTTTCCAAGCCTGAGCAATAAATTAGCATTGTAAATTACCACTTAATAAGGATAGTTCCTCGTGTCAGAAATAGAAAGTATTCCAACAGAAAAAGGAAATGAATGCTTTCTTTTCCTTTTCTTTCTTTGGTTGGTTGAAGGGTGGGGGTGGAAATTGGTGCATATGGTCACCATATTACCTGTGAGTTTCTTCTTTTTTCATATTCTTTTTGATGAATGGATTTATATTTTTGCTTGTTTTGGGAAGCCATGGAAAAAGAATATTCCATCATTTCTGAATGCATATAAGTGGCTGAGGGGAAAAAAATCTACATCTTGGCATAGAATCTTGGCCGATTAACTCAGTGGAATAGTGCGTTTCTGGCAATCTTTGTTATATTTTCTTTTAATAACACCCCGTCTTTCCACACTGCAATCCCTTGTGCACTGAACTTTCCCACCCATCATACACAGGCAAACAAGAAGATAAAGCTTCTTTTCAGGGGGGAAATTGGACATCTGATTGTTGTGTATACAGACAGTGAAACATGGAAGCAATTTCTGAGTATGTGAGAGTCTGCTCCTTCATAGCTCTACTGTGTCCTGTTAAATTATTGTCTTTCTCCCTCGATTGCAGTTTTCATTGGTCTTTTGTTTGTTTAACCAACTTATTTTTATTGATGCAATTCTTTTTTATATGTCTTATAAATCATGTTAATAGAACAATCTATCAACATCCAGCCCCTGCTATGGTTTAGAAGCATGCTGATTGCCAAGAGCATCCTTTGCACATGGACTTTTTATTATGATTTTTAAAAAATAAATAAAGCACAGGCAGTAGCACAGGCAATATTTAGCTTTCAACTGTCGGCATGTTTTACATTAGTGAAAATACTTCTTTAAAGACTTGGTAGGTTTCAGTGTTGTTAATGATGTATGGAGTAGGTAAGTAATAAACTTGAGAGGCATGTTAAGCCTCCATCAATTATGGGATTTTCATGCTTAGTATAATTCTGATAAATTTCCTGCTGTTGACTAGGTAATTCTGACACAATTTTAGAATTCATTCAGAATATTTTGCCCATAATTTGAGCACATTTCTTTATCTTCCACAATGCAGGCTAGTTTTCATTCTAAGATAGAGAGAACAACTCAAGTTCATGCTTCCTAATCCTAAACAAATCAAACGGAATCTGGCAAAATGGGTGTGTGTGTGTGTGTGTGTGTGTGTGTGTGTGTGTGTTACAATGTAATCTTTTGTATGGCTCAGAGATAAGTACTACTGAATTCAATGGGACTTACTCTCAGGTAAGTCTGTATGGGATTGCAACCTTAGTTTCACTGAAATCCATAGGACAGGTTTGTCACAACCAGTGCCAAACTGAAATGTGCAGTATTTAGCTCTCTCTCACACGCACATGCACATGCACTCACAGCACTGCACATGGAAATACACAGTCTTGGGCCTGGGTTTTCCTGCCCCAAAATTACAAGAAAATGGGAGAAACTTATAGAGAGTTGAAGATGCAATGAATGATTATTTGGGGACCTTTGACTGGATAGCAGAATGAACAACCTCACAGTGCCTCTAACTAGGCGAACAGTAACCATAAGACAGAGTTTTCCAAAAGAACGTAGATTTTATTAAAGGATATAGGAAAATGAGAAAAAGGTAGGACTGATGGTCAGTTGCATAGAGGCTTAGCGGTTGTGGAGGAAGAAAAAAAAAGGGGTTGAGAATAAAACAGCCAATATTATCATGCCATTGTACAAATCGATGGTAAGGCTGCACCTGGAATATTGTGTACAGTTCTGGTTGCCGCACCTTAAAAAGGACATAGTGGAGCTGGAAAAGGTGCAGAAGAGAGTGACGAAAATGATTATGGGGCTGGGGCACCTCCTTCATGAAGAAAGACTGCAGCGTTTGGGGCTCTTCAGCCTAGAAAAAAGGTGCCTGAGGGGGGGACATGATTGAGACATACAAAATTATGCATGGAAGGGATAGAGTTGATAAAGGGATGTTCTTTTCCCTCTCTCAAAACACCAGAACCAGGGGGCACCCGCTGAAACTGAGGGTTGGGAGAGTTAAAACAGATAAAAGGAAGTACTTTTTTACCTAGCAGGTAGTTAATCTGTGGAACTCTTTGCCACAGGAGGTGGTGATGGCATCTGGTCTTGATGCCTTTAAGAGAGGATTGGACGGATTTCTGGAGGAAAGGTCCATCGTGGGCTATAGGCAATGATGGATTGTGCAACCTCCTTACAAAGGTGGTGGGCTACTTCAGAGTACTGGGTGCAAGGGAGTGGCAACAGGATGCAAGCGTCTTGTTGTCTCATGCCTCCCTGGGGCACCTGGTGGGCTGCTGTGAGATACAGGAAGCTGGACTAGATGGGCCTTTGGCCTGATCCAGCAGGGCTCTTCTTATGTTCTTATGTTCTTAATAATTGGAAAAATGGTTCCGTTTGGACAGCATGGGTCCAGTGAAGGAGGAGTGGGGAGAGTCAGGCTGGCAGCTGGGCTGCATTTCCTCTGCCTTAGGTGATCCAGTGGGAGTGAAGGAGATAAGTGGAAGGTTTAAAAGAAGCAGTGGGGAATTGTGCTTCTAGAAGGGAGGAAGATTAGCAGGGGTTGGAGAGAGGAGGAGAAGGAAGGGACTTACCCTTAATCTGCTCAGTCGACTGGCTATGATGTTTTTCTATGACCAGGCTGCACAGACTTGGCTGTTAGGGAAAACTGGAAAAATGCAGCCAAAAGGATGCCCCTCAACAGGCAGGGAAGGCAGTTTCTCTAGAGATGAGGACAAAAAGGTTGGAGGCTTTCCAAGTCAAAGAAATCTCATGATGAATTATATGCAACTTCTGAGTTTTACAGGTAGCCTCTTTCTGAATGCCAAATGCAAGGGAGTAGAACACGATACAGGCATCCTGTTGTATTCTGTGATCCCATTGGCATCTCATGGGCCTATTGTGAGATAAAATCCTTTGTCTGATCCAGTAGGGCTCTTCTGCTCTTATGTAACCTTCGTTAATACTGACAGAGTGGAAGTCTGTATTGGAAGCGATCATAGACGACATAGTTGCTGTTTGTAGGGAAAAAAATATCAACATTCTGCTGTCAGAACAGTTATACGGATCTGGATGAATTTGGAACATTTCCTGGGTGTGCAGGCAGGCATTTTCTGAGCTTGATTTAGTTAAGGTGTGTCATTCTGGGAGGGCACAAAGGTTTAATTGCACTCTGGTTCCAAGGAACAAAAAGTATAGCAAGTTGTGGGCAGCACCTATGCTTATGTTGCTTGTAGGAAAGACATTCTGGAGAGTAGATTTGAAAAGAGTGTCCAAGTGGTTGCAAACAAGATTATACCAAAGGGAGCCTGAAGTTGCAAGGCCTTGGAGGAAGGTGACACACATATGCCATGCAGAGCTTCAGTGGCCTCAATCAATGGCTTCAGTCAATAGCAATCTTTAGCATGATCTTGATTAGAAGTTGCTGTTCTTCATCCTTTATCCTGGCTGACCCACTAGAATGTCAGCTAAGTCACCAAGATGGAGTTAGGAGAGATTGTGCGTGATTTAAAAGCAAGGTAATTGGCAACATAGGCACTTTTCATCAGCATTACATGCAATATCTGAAAAACACCTCCCTTTGGGGGGAGAAAATATAGACAAGGTGAAAATGTTCTCCCATTTAGACTGAGGACAATGCTTTATGCCTTCATTCTGAGTTGCTTTTGGAATGTACCCAGATCTGATAGACTTCATGGTGTTACAACACTAGTTCAGTATAATGATAGGAAGCATTAACTCATTTCATGACAATCTAATGTGGCCAAATCTGATTGGTTAACCAAATCTGATCCTTGATTAGCTGGGAGCATGTCCACAGCAACCATGGCAGTGAAGCAATTGATGACAATGGTTAAGACTGATAGGTGTGCCAATTTTATCTATCTTTTGCCAGATAAAATGACTTTTCACTAAAGGTCATCACTAAGGGCATACCCTGTATCAAGCCTAGTTAGGCATTGGGCTATGCACAATTAATTATTATTTTGTTTGGGAATGGGGAGTAGAACTGACTTTTTGGTTGGCTGCAGGCATACAGGTTTTAAACAATAATGGTACTTAAGATTTGCAGGACACTTTCTGACTGTGCAAAGAACCTCACATACATTATCTTGATACAATTCTGACAACAATCCTGTAAGATACTATTATCTGCACACTGCCTTTGAGGCTGAGAGGAAGTAGCTTGCTTAGGGCGCAATCCTAAACTGAGTTAGGCTGGCATAAACTAAGCCAGCAAAGTTCGGTCAGCGGAAGGGACACTGTAAAGTATGTTTGGACCACTTAGAGAGGCCAGCACACAGACATGAGCCATCCTCCCTGATTCCGAGTGTAGTCTGAATATGCTTTATGGTGACCCTTGGGCTGGTCAAACTTTGCTGGCTTAGTTTATAACGGCCTAACTCTAGTTTAGGATTGCACTCTTAGTATAGTGAGTTCACTCCAGAGATGAGATTCAAACCAGGGAGCTCTTGATTTTCAGCCCAATCTCCTAGCTAATTCGCTGCAGCAGCTCTCTTTTCAGCAACGTATATTCAACATGCACAAAATATGTCATTTCCACTGCATATTCTTGGAAGTACATATTGGCAGTTACATACTCTGATAAATATTAGTGACAGAAATTGAAATGCTTAATATAATATGCACTTAATGTTTGAATTGGGAAGAGTAGGCTTGTGGGTTCTGAGAACCAAACTAAAAAGTAAGCTTGTGGTTAAAAATCAAGTTCCAGCTATTTCCCTTGCAGACTGACATTATTTTTACTACTTTCTCCATTGTTGTGGTGGAGGACATAGGGGAGAGAGAGAGAGAGCGAGAGAGAGAGAGAGAGAGCAACATATTGCAAGATTAAAGTAATTGAAATAGTAATCCTCATCATATTTACCTTGGTATAAGCCTCATATCATTGGACATGGTGGAATTAGATGGGCATTTGGCCTGATCCAGCGGGCCTTTTTAATTTTCTTATAATAGCAATGAGAGATACCCAGATTATAGTTCTTTTTAAAATTTGGTACTTGATTGGTTTTTAAAAATTATATCCCACTTTTCCCTTGCCGAGGCAAATGCTCAAGGCGCCTTACAAAAAAATTTCATAAAAATAATCAAGATTAGCAGCAAATTTAGTAAATATATTTTTGTATCTTGTTATATAATAATCTCTTTAGAGATCCCACCTTACTCATATTGTTCCTATTACCAGAGCATCTCTGCTGTATAAACAGAATATTTCCTATTAAGGTACAAAAAAATGATATTAATAGACTTGGTTCCTTGTCTTGTCTGATTCGCAGCACCATCCTATCTGGTGCTTAGCGCTGATGCAACATCATTGTGTCAGCGCTAAGGCCTTAGTGCCAACGTGGGGGCACCTAGCAGGCCCCCCCAGATCAGCATTAAGGCTACAGGACCGGTGCTGCTGGCAGTGCCGACCCTGTAGCGCCCATGCAGTGCCTCCCTTGTGTCAGCCGAAGCTGGTCGGCGCAAGGGAGGCACGCTGATAGCGTGCCCAGGGGATTGGAGGGAGGGAGGGAGGTGGGGTGGGACTTGGGTGGGACATGGGTGGGCTTTGGATTCGGCCGTAAGGCCAAATCCTAGGCCCATTGGAGGGGCCATGTGGCCCTGATTCGGGCCACATGGTCTCCTCAGATCTGCGCCCACTCATTAGCGGGCGCAGATTCGAGGAGCGCATAGGGGAGTCTAGAGCCTCTCCGCGGCAAGGGAACATTTGCCTTGCCATTCCGGCGCTGGGTTGGATTGCGCCCTCAGTGTCACTTATTGTATTGCTTGGCAGTTGCTTATAATTTAAGATTGTGAGCATCAGTTGATGGCCCAACAAGTGCACCTCTTGTCTGATCAAGACTGTTGCCTCTTCTGTCAGGCAACAGTCTTGATCAGACAAGAGGTGCACTTCTTGGCACATCAACTGATGCTCACAATCTTAAATTATACAACTTAGCCAGAAGCTAGTTTATGCCTTCTGGAAAGATGTGCAACTCAAGATTTTTTCTGTTTGCAATATTCATTTGAGTGATGGTATTTGCCACATGTTGAATAATTAAACTTTTTTTGGTATCTCAAATAAAATTTCTAGTTAATGCTGAGAGCAGGGCTTCTTTATTCAGACTCTATGAAGTCTGATCTGGATTGAACATTGAACGCTTCACATTAAGCAGAACACCTCAAAAGTCTCAGCATACAATGTGTACATACATCATGTACGCACTGCTGTTTATCAACTCTCATTACTGATCTTGCATATTTCCCAAAAATAACATTTTTCCACTGGACTGATAGGATTCTTGAGACAGAAATGTAGCATCACTAGATTTCCAGCTCCCTTCTATACAACAGAATACTAATACAGTACAGGTACAGGTAGGGTCTTGTTATCTGCGAGGGCTCCATTCCAGGAATCATTGTGGATGCCAAAAAATGTGTTAAACAAAATCCTTTTAAAAAAGAAAATAAGAGAAGGGCTAATTAAGTTAAACAAACATGTGCCGTTAATTGGCAGTTGGCATTTTAAAAAAGCTTATCTTACCATGGCAACACCACAGCAGCCTTTCTCCATGGAATTTCGAGCAGATTAGTATCCATTAGCTCTGTGATAAGACGTCTTCCCTTCGCCCTGGAGCTAGGTGAAAAAATGCAAAACAGAAGTGATTAATCACATTTCCTGGGTTGAGGGAGGAGGTCTTAGAGCTATTAATCTGAGCTAAGCCCCTGGAGAATGGCTGCAACCACATTGCCCTAGTAAGAGAAAAATTTCTTAAACTGACTGCTAATTAATGGCAGGTTGTTTAACAAGTAGCCCTTCTCTTCACGCTGAGTCAAATCAGCAGATGAGAACTGCAGATGAGAAGGCTCCATCTGTACAGGCATGCTCCAGTATCTGCTGGGGTTCCGTTCCTGACCCCATCGTGGATACCTGAAACCATGGATACTGGGGGCACCTTTTTAAACATAGGAAAACATTAGTGGATTTGCTGCAACAAGGTAAAAAAGAGATTTTTTTTCATGTTTCCCTATCTTATAAGTCCGCTGTTGCTGGGCTTTCCGACCGCAAGGTTGGGAGTTCAAGACTGCGCGACGGAGTGAGCTCCCGTTGCTTGTCCCGGCTCCTGCCAACCTAGCAGTTCGAAAGCACCTAAATGCAAGTAGATAAATAGGAACCACTTTGGTGGGAAGGTAACGGCGTTCCGTGCGCTACAGCGTAGAGTCATGCCGGCCACATGACCACGGAAGCTTGTCCTTGGACAAAACGTTGGCTCTACAGGCTTTGAAACGGAGATGAGCACCGCCTCTTACAGTCGGACACAACTAGACCATTCAGTCGTGGGGAAACCTTTACCTTTTCATCTTATAAGTAGGCATCCCATGGTATCTGTAGATAACTGAAACCAGGGATATTGAATCAGTGGATACTGGAGCACACCTGTACTTGCTGTTTAAAACCAGCACAAGAGCTATTTACACAAGGCCTGTGTTCCAGCACACTTAGCAAGATTTTCATAGTCTTCGCGTTAGCCCTTTACCCTCCTTGTAGACGTTATTAGAGAGTGTGGAACAGGGCAATATGTTCCATATGTAACGCCTGCTGGAATAAACGGTGCATAGGAGACTTGTCAGATGAACATTCATTGGGGAGCCATTGATCTCCATGTGATTTTTACACATACTTCAGCTCATTCAAAAGTCCAAATGCAAAATCCAGCACATGAAGCTTTCATCAGCATTTAAGATATTCTTCTGGGGCTTTGGCTTGCAGATTCATTGTTGGATTCAATTTGCACTTTTACTAACTGAAGAATGACATCAACATTGTAAGGAATACATGTGCAAACTGAATAGTATCTTTAAAGTAGCCTTTGTCACATGGAGAGGCAGCCTGTGGAACAGGTGCCACACATGGTACCCCCAGTCAAAAAGTGTGGTCATGCCTAGACCACAAGCAGAGGCAGATCTAAGGGAGGGCAAAGCTCTAAGTTTTGCAAGAAGCCTTACCTTGCAGTGGAAAACACTCCTCTCCTGCACTGTTCTAGCCAATCCTCACAGGGAAAAGCAACATCTTGGCGTAGCTTACTGGCTACAGCAGCAAGGGAGAGGAGGGATTTACATGACAGGGTAAGGCTTCTTGCAACACTTAGAACTTTGCCCTCCCTGTAGATCCGCCTCTGACCACAAGCCAGGATTCTCTGACCTGTTCTCCTTGCTGCCACTCCTGCTGTCTGCTGCCTGGCGCAGGAGGGCATTATTCATTCCGTTGGATGAACCCGTGGCATTATGAACTCTGTGTTTTATAAAGTCATGTAAACAAATGGCGCTGTGTGCTTGCTATGGACAGTGCTGGGAAATGCTACTGTTAGAGCAAAAGGTACACCCCTTCATTTTGCTACATTGTGGATGTAAGGACAAGAGTACCATGGAACAGCACGAATTAAGTATAAGCAAAGAAGGGGGTCAGCTACCTGCATCATGATTTTTTTTTTGCTTGACTTTAACTTCTGTGTCTTTCCCACTTTTGCCAGCAGCCTCGATTCCTTGATTTGTATCTACAGAGTTGCCTTTTGAACCATGTCCATTTTTCCCTCTATCGTTTTAAAATTGTTTCCTTTTAAAATAAAATCCTTTTAACTGATTATTGCTGCCCTCAGTTTTCAGAGGGGATTGTCACACTTCCCAGACCATCTCAGGGCGCAGTCCTAAGCAGCGCTGGATCCTGTATCCAGCTGCTTGTGGGAGGCTGGAGCCTCCCCTATGGACTCCTCAGATCTACATCTGCTAAACAGCAGGTGCAGATCCAAGGAGACCACGCGGCCTGGGGAGCGGGCTTAGGATTCAGCCATGAAGCCAAATCTGAGGGGCGCCCCCCGCCCGCGCCAGCACGCCTGCCGGCTGCCCATACCCTGCCCTCAGCCCACCCATAAATGGCCCCCCTCCACTCCCTCCCTCTCACCAGCATGGTGCCTTTGGCTGGCACAAGGGAGGCATGGTGTGGGCGCACCAAGACTGGCTCTGCCTGCAGCGCTGGTCTCAGTGCATTAGTGCCAACACGGGAGTGCCACTTGGCGTCCCCATGTCAGCACTAATGTCATAGTGTCAATACAACACTGTTGCGTCGACACTAAGGGCAGTGCAGGATTGGGCTGCTCGTCTCACTTCTTTTTGGTTTTAAGTGGGTTCCTTTAACAAAGAAGAGGAAAGCCCAAGGTGGCCTTTTCCTGTCTGGGTTTACCCAGTCTTAGTTACTGGTGGTGAAAGTTATAGTATTTTCCCCATGTGACCTGTAGGAACAGTGAGGAGGATGACAGAGAAAATCTGTTGCTATTTGCTAAGCATTGTGCCTGTTTGGTACTTCCAGCTCCTCTTTCACCACATATAGTCATTACTTGCATTGGATGATTGTCTTTGAGGGACATCGTATAAATGGATGCAGTTTCACTGATTTCAGTTATATTGTACTGGTTTTTGCCAGCTGGCAATTTTGTCTTTGGTTTCCTCAGAAATCTAGTCAATCAAATGTTTGTTTCTTCTGTATGTGGTATTTTGAAGTCCTCGGTAATTTCATGGGAACTTTTTGACATTTTCATCATGAGTCACTTTGACACAATGATGGAAATTGCACACATGCTTAGGAAAGCCATATAAAACTTACTTTCATTTGCCTATTATCATAAAGAGTGAAGCAGGTATGGGGCTACTCTGTCCTGCTAACACTGGATGTTTAGCAACTGAGGGGCAGGTTTAAATGAGACGCTGGATGAGTGCTGCCATCAGGGGAAATTCCTGTCCACCTGGTGACACATTTAAATTGGACATCTCCCTCTTCTGGCAAAAACCAAGAAAGAGTGCAGAAGGAGTGGCAGGCAGGGTGGTGGAGGGTGACTGGAGTAGGGGATGAGTATTGTAGCTAATAGGCTGCAATAGATACTCTGGATTAATAGACCGCTGTATCTTTTTCTTTTTAATTAAAGTGGAATGGTCAAAAGATGTTTACTCATGCAACCTTGGAACTTTCATGTGTCAGTTTAGTTGAATGCCATATAATTTAATGTCTATATCATTTTGCACTGCTGATGCATGTGGAGAGATTGATTTAGGCCTAGTTCTCACAAACAGATGAGGTAAATATGTTTCTTCTGACTGCACTTGCAAATTCATTTGACAGAACCCTCCTCAGTGCCTCAGAAATTCTTGCATATAAAAACTGAGTGTCAGGGAGACAAATTCTAGGTTAGCCTTCTCCATAACATGCTAATTTTCCTGTGATTTTTTTTTGAATGGAGTTGCACTTTGTCATGTGAATCTCACTCTGCAGACTGAAGTGCTAAGTCCAGCAATTTGTCATCTCCTCTGTTATTTCTGACAACTAGGACATCCTGTGTGCCGTTAACATTCCAGTTTTCCTGGATTAGTAGTGGATATTTATGGACTTGTATGCTTCTCAGATAGCACAGCTCTCGAAACCATAAATTATTTCAATAGGGAACAGTAAATTCAAAGAAGGGGGTTAACGTTGAGGTTAATAATATAGGCGAACTGGCACAAGCTCTTCAGCCCTTCAGATTCTTTTAACTGGGTTCAGTAGTCTGTGTGCAATGAGTTCCAGGCATGGGAGCCGGATACCAATTCAAAAATTGGTATTAAATAGGGTGGCCCAAGTTAAACTCAAGCCATAGCCTGGAGTCTTCCCTGGGGATGGGATTCCAGGGTTAATAGGCTACCTCAGAATTCCAAATGCAGGGGAGTGGCAATGAGATGCAAATATCTTGTTGTCTTCTTGCTCCCTGAGGCATCTGGTAGGCCGCTGTGAGATAGCTGGACTGGATGGGCCTTCGGCCTCATCCAGTGGAGCTCTTCTTATGTTCCTAGGTACCCCCAGTAGTATTTGCTACAGTGGCATTGCAAGATGCTCATCCATACTTGGTTTCCTATCTTTTAATCAGAAGATGTTCTATAGTCCTTTTTTGCCATAAACTTTTATGCAGGGTTACTTTCCTTCCTTAACCATTTGCTTGTTAATTTGCATAGTTGTTTAAAGAAAGCAGTGGTATCTATTTGACGTTAGATCTTTTCCAAGACTAAAACACTGAACTAATTTTGGAGGGGATATTCTCCAGCTTTTTCTACATTCCTATACAAACCCATCCATCTCAGAGTTTGCAATCTTAGTAAGGTATGGCCCTCAGGAGGAGGTTTCCAGATGTTGTTAAAAAATCCTTCAGTTATAACTGTCAGCATTTCCATCATCACATTTAAATACAGTTTCCAATGTAAGTGGAGATGTTAATTCAGACTAAAGATGACCATAAACTTCTATGCTGTAAGAAAAAGATATAGAGTGAACTTACCATGTAAACATGTTATCAGAAGGAAGCACTTTAACCTATCCAAACCAAGACCGAGGGTCAAATTCTATTAATTGCATCGTTGACCCTGAGATGTTTGTTGTTTGTTTGGTAAACAGCAGCTGTCAGAAGATGGCAGATCAGGTCACTGACACGAGGAAAGGGGCTTTAGCCATTTTGCCTATTGTGGTCCAAATTGAGATCAGCTTCTCCAGCTGTTTTATCTGCCACAGGAGAGCATTATGTGTGTGCGTGCCTGTGCATGCATGTGTGTGTGAGCGTGATCTGGATTGAGGCTCACCATGGTCCTTATCTGGATTCTCCCCTCTTTCTGGTGACTACTTTTTTGCCGAACAAAAACCAAGCATGTCGGAAACAATGACACAATAAATGTAGTACAGCAGTGCGCAAATTGGGAGCCGGAGAGGGCCATTCCTTCTTAAGGGGAGTGGCCCAGAAATAAATGCTCCAGTGGCACTGCAATGATTGCAATGCAGGCAGGGCCAAAGGGCTTGTAAACCTACCTGGGTGTAGGGACCGTGGAGGTGTTAACGTGGATGTTGGGACCGCAGTAAGCTATTGCAAAAGGGGGATGAGTAGGGAGCGGCACCGGCACTGGAACTGCAGTTTGTGCCACACTGGCACTCACACTTTGGAACTGCAGTAAGCATTGGCAGGGAGGGGGTGGCAATGGCACTGCAGCAGTTCTGGTGCTGCTAGGAGCAAGGGGCCTGTAAACCTACCTAGGGGTCATGCTGGCCTCTGGGTGGGTCCAGGAAGCTCACAGCTCCCTCTGCCAGCCTCCCCACTGCTGCAAATAGCGCCAAGCAGCGATCAGAGACCATTTCCGGTTTTTGATCAAGAACTGGAAGTGGGCACCAATCACCAGTTGGAGCTACTTGCAGCCCTCCCAAACCCTCCCAGTGGCCAGCACAACCCCTAAAGATGGTTTACAGGCCCTTTGCTCCTGGTGGCACCACAATCGCTGCGGTGCCATCGCTGCCCCCTCCCTGCCAATGCTTACTGCAGTTCCAAAGTGTGAGTAAGACTTTGGGAACAACTGATTGAGGGCACAATCCTAACCTGGAGTTAAGCCAGCACAGTTAGGCCAGCAAAGTTTGGCCGGCACAAGGGCCACTGTAAAAGGCATTTGGACCACTCTCAGGGTGTAATCCTAACCAACCTTCCAGCACAGGGGTGAGGGCAATGCAGCTCTGAGGTAAGGGAATAAATATTCCCTTATCTTGAGGAGGCCTTCGTGACTGCTCCTCAACTGCAGGATGCAGGACATGCCCCATGAGCACAGCTATGTCAGTGCTGGAAAGTTGGTTAGGATTGCACCCTCAGAGTTGGGAAGGATGGTCCACGTCTGTGTGCTGGTCTCTCTGACTCCAGGAGTGGTCCAAACATACTTTATGATGTCCCTTGTGCTGGACAAACTTTGCTGGCCTAACTGTGCCGGCCTCACTTAAGGTTAGGATTGCACTCTTAGTGTGTAGTTTTGCCCTTAACTACTGCCTGTAAAGGTTTTTATGTAAGCATTGTAAAAAGTGACTAGGAGGTCACGCTTTCCTTAAAGTTGGCATCCACATCCCTTTTTTAAGATAAGTTTTTTTTTGAAAAAATCTGTTTTGTGACATTACCAAGTGATTAGGCCAGTTAACTATATGCCTGAAAGTAACTATATGACTGAGTTGTTCATGACAGCTGATAGCTACTAACAGCCCACCTAGTTGTAATTGATTCATTAAATTAAGGGTTCCAAATGCAGTAGCTAAAGTCAAGTTGCATCTCTCTCTCCTTCTTCCACTCACTGGTTAAACTGGTAGTTGATGGAGGATAATCAACACTGATTAATGAACAATTAGCTACAAAAATTGAACATTTGTCTCAAGCCTCACAAAATATGGGTTAAGTGTAGTCTCCTGAAGGGATGGCGGATGAGGCTGAAATGGCGGATGAGGCCTGAAATTGTTAACAAATAGCTTTGTTAACAGAATAGCTAACAAAAAGCAGAATAGCTAACAAAAAATGACAAAAAACTTTGGGTGAAACAGTTTGGAAAAGTATTAGCTAATTCAGAAAATATGAAAATGACTTTTAATTTTAAATGGCTATAGTCATTAAAACTATTGCAGTATTTGGCAGTTTTGAATTAATATAGTTCGCTATGCATTTTTCAGTTTTTGTACTTGTATAACTTCCATTGTTTTGCATGTGCAGTATGTTTTCCCTCCTCTCTTTTCCTCTATATTTGTTAGGGAAGTGTGCAGGTATTAAATTTAAACCCTAATATTTTAACATGCCTTGAGGACTATTTCTGAAAGCTTATTCTGCAGGGACCAGAGTACCATCTCTTCGCTCAAAACATAATGAACTAAAAGTTTATTCATAACATTTTCCGTGATCTGTTTCCCAGACTCAGCTTTGCAAATAGTTTCCTTTAAAAAAAACACAAACCCTGAAACTTTGCTGTCTTGCAGTTCAATTTCCTGTAGCACCAGTTATGCTGAGAATCACAGTCACAGTATTATCTGAAAATTTCTGGATTGTAACGTGCAAACTAAGCAGGGAGGGGCAAGGAAAAAGGGGGAGGGAGAAAGTTCCTTCTGCTCCTAAAAGTAATTGTCCTGATGTGATGGATATTGCAGTTACCTGTCCAGGACTGGAAAATCTCTAGCTCAGGGAAGTATACAGCATCATCACTTCATTACTGTTCCCAGCCACTCCATGCTGGGCAGCAATGAAGCTGAGAGCTGATTAAGACAGTTCAGGGCAACAACAAAAGCATTTTGAGGTCACATCTGTAAGACAGTGCAGACCCACATTGTTGCTGAAATGCTTTAGAGGGTTCGGATGGGCTTAAGGTTATAGGTAGGTTGTTATATTCCTGTGTATACCCAGAGTAACTCAGGGCGCAATCTTTTGCAGCACTGGAATGGCGAGGCTGACTTGGCAGCGCCAGTGGTGGTATCTAAAGCGGGAGGAACCGGTACGCTGGGCGGGACTTACGTGTGATTGGCTGCCCGTCTGTTTGGTTCCGCTGCCTACCCGCCCGCTGCGCGGGCTGCCCTGGCCTCGGAGGGGGCGCCTGCTCGCCGGAGGGACGGGTGGGGGGGGCGCGCTGGGTGCCTGGGCGGTGGAACGGAACGAACGGGCTGCCAATCAATGTACGTCCCGCCCAGCGTTCCGGTTCCTCCCGCTTTAGATACCACCACTGAGCAGCGCCATATCTGACGCTGTATAGGAGAGGCTGGAGCCCCCTCCATGGCAAGGGAACATGCGCTTCCTTACTGTAGGCTCCAGCCTCCCCTATGTGCTCCTCGGATTTGCGCCCGCTAAAGAGCGGGATCAGGCCCTCAGTGTACCTATAACACTTCCAAATGGTTGTACTGACATAGGGAGGTTAGAGAAGGTGGCAAGAGAGCAGAAAGGGGGCATTTGTGGGCTAGGGGAGGGTGGGCGGACTGGGCTGGGGAGGGGGGTGGAACTGGCCTTGGCACCTTAGGCCAGTTCCCAACCCCCACCCAGCCAGCTTGGTGTTAATTAACATAATAAGTTAGGCCCAATTGTCTTGTTCATGTCTTGTATTGAAATAGTAAGATTATTTTACCACAGCCATTTCACATGTTAATATTCTTCACTATTGGTAAAAATAGCACGTTACAGAGCAGTGTATTTTCCATTTTCCATCTTGACCCTGATATGATAATTACCAGTAAAGTAAGAAGGAAGGATACATTCATAAGAAGCAACCATTGCATGACACTGTCGAGAGAAAACTGTCTTGTGACAATCGAAATGAATGTGGCAATTAGGCCTTACACTCTGATCTTGAACACTTGACCTATAGAAACAAGTCCTATTCATTTAAATGTTGCATTTAAGTTTGAGATGTTAAGGGACAGTTGCTAGAGAAGACATTGACCAAAGAGCTGACCATGTAAACGAGAGCCTAGAAAATGGATTACCTTTATTTTGGTTTCAATTAAGAGCGCAATCCTAAACTGGAATTAGGCCAGCATAAACTAAGCCAGCAAAGTTTGGCCAGTACAAGGGTCACCATAAAGCATTTTGGATTACTCTCGGAGTCAGGGAGGATGGCTCAAATCTGTGTGCTGGCCTCTCCGAGAGTGATCCAAACCTACTTTACAGTGTTCCTTGTGCTGGCCAAACTTTGCTGGTTTAGCTTATGCTGGCCTAATTTAATTTAGGATGGTGCCCTAAGATTACTTTGAAACTAAGAGCTTTGAAACTTGGGGTATTTATTTCATAGAGGCCTGTGAAATTTTGCTGGTGCTGATCCAAGTACCCCATTGGTTAGACTGAGGCTCAACACAGGGTAAGGGAACAAATGTTTCTTTAACCTGAGGAGACTCCAGCCTGCTCAGTTTCAGCACTAGATATGGCGGGGGCATCTGTCCTGCTGAATAGGAATGGGCTGTTAATTTCATTTGTCTCTCACCAATTCCAGAGAACAATTCATAATGTCCCTAGCATCCTTGACATTGAATGGAACTGAGATATATAGAGCTGAGTATCATTGGCATATTGGTGACATCCAACTCCGTATAATTTAATTTAACACTTAACTCCAAATCCCCTGATCTTCCAGCACTTTCATGTTAAACAACATGGCAGTCAGAATGGGGCTGCAATACTTTCCACACTTACCTGGGAGTAAGCCCAATTTACTATAATGGAACAGAGTGCTAAATATTTTTATATTTTTATATTCTTTGTTAGGCTCCACGGGGCTGGCTGTTTAAATTTTAATTATTTCAATTACTGTTTTAACTATTGTTTTAACTGTCAAATATTGTGTTTTTATTGTATTTTAAATATTGTAAGCCTCCTTGAGTGCCTTCGGACAGAAAGGCGGGGTATAAATTAAATAAATAATAAATACAAATGCATAGGATTGTACTCTGGAACCTGTGCAAGATTCAGGGATGGGGTCATGACGACTCAAGTCGTGTTGACTCAAGCCATGGTTATCACTGACTCAGAACTGACTTGCAACTTGGGACCAGTGACTCAAAAAAGAGGCATGACTGGAATAGACTTGATTCCTGATTTGCTTTTCTTTGTGCTTGTGATTTTGTGCATGTGTCTGTGTGCTTGCATGTCAGGGACATGGTGGCACTGTGGATTAAACTGCTGAGCTGTTGAGCTTGCTGACTGGCAAGTAGGCAGTTTGAGACCATGCGACCTAGTGAGCAGTTCGAAAGTCCATAAAACATAAGTAGATAAATAGGTACCTCTTTGGTGGGAAGGTAACGGCATTCCATGCACCTCGGTGTATAGTCATGCTGGCCACATGACCACGGAAGCTTGTCCTTGGACAAATGCCGGCTCTTCGGCTTAGAAATGGAGATGAGCACTGCCCCCTTCCAGTCAGTCATGTCTAGACCATTCAGTCGTGGGGAAACCTTTACTTTTTTACTGTACTTGCTTAGCTTATTTTTTCATAGCTTCTGCATTGTGCCAAGATCTTAAGGCTGATCCGGAAGCAGGCATTCAGAAGGATGGCAGCAGCAGGCATGGTGGAAAGAGAGTAGATTCGTTCTAGGAGGCAGGGACTGAAATGGTGGAGGGGAGGAGGAAGACTTAAGGTTTTGTTTTGTTTCATTTGCTGTATGATATTCGTTTCTTTTAACAACTCACAATGAATCAAAATGTGGCTCTAAATGGCTCAGGTCTAGTCACGATGGGCGTATGAGTCGACTCAAGTCAGGTGATTTGGCGAATTATGAGTTGACTTGGGCTCAATGACTGGAGCACATCCCTAGCAAGATTCCATTCCACATCACTGTGATGGTTCAGGTTAAAGAACTTTTTGAAATCTAACTATCAGTTTCTCTCCGGAAGTCTAATGGCTGGGGGTGGGGAGAAGGGAGAAAAGGTACTTTGATTTTGAGTTTCAGTCCAAAAAAGTAATTGAAAAGAGGGAGGAGATAAGCTGCCCTAAAGATTAAAGAGCCATAAAGGGTTTGTTCCTAGCCATACTGTGTATGAAGTTGTGGTTTTTAAATAAAAAAAAGATTGGTACTGGCAGAAAGCTACAAGGAAGGATAATGGAAACTATGGTACAATTGCAAACACATACATCCATACATCCATCCATACATACATACATACATACATACATGATGTTTAATATATATTTAATTGTATGAAACATGGACATTGCAATTGTAGTAGCTGCACAAGCTGTAATGATAAGATACTGTTTATTAGAACCACTGATCATCTGTTGAGGAAAAGCATAACTGAGGAAAGATGACAACTGTAAAAAGCCTGCTGTTCCAAAGGAGAAAAAAAAGAACTGAAAGAGTTCACCACATTAAATTTAGGAACAGAGAAAAATAAAACCAATTCTAAAATTATCCAATTCTCCTCAAGCTTTGTGCAGAAGAAAGAGCATGTAATTATCAATTACTAATTGACAATTAGGGAAAAGGGACTTGGAATGCAGATTTTCAAAAGGGATAATTAATGGGAAGATTTTTCTGAACAGAGTACTTGAAAAAGTGCCATCTGAAATGGTCTAAGGGTTGTAGGGGCTGTCTATTACAGATGGTTGGAACCTGGCATGCAGCACTAATGAGGTTAGAGGATGGATTAAAATCTAATGTGTTACTGAAAATAAAACAAGAAATGATTACAGAGAGATAGGAGAGATGGTCATGTGTTTGTCAGATTCTTTTATAGAGTCTGTGATCTCTAAATTGAAAGTTAATAGTTTAACGCTCTTTGAACAGATTTTAGTTATTCTGTCATATTATTTTCCCTCATTGTTTATTTGCATCCTGCCCTTCTCGAAGCTGATCAGAGTGGCATGTTATTCTCACAATAACCATATAAACTATTATATATATATATATATAATCTGGGTGAACAGGGATTTGAACCAGGGTTTCTGGTGTACTCTAGACCAAACTTTGTTTCTTGAACAAGTGGGTCATGATCTGGCTTTTGGTGGGTTGGGCACTGTGACTAGGAAGCTTCAGACAAAAATAGTGTGCAAGCAGGGTTTGCTTCCAGGTTCTTCCTGTGTACAATGGTTTCTGTTCCAAAAATCGGATCACGACCCACCAGTGGGGTCATGACACACAGGTTGAGAACTGTGGCATGCCATGGCCAATGAAGCAGATCTGCGCACTGGTGGACCATTTTACTCTGCAGTTCTTGGTCTTGGCGGGCTCCGGATCCACAGCAGGCAATGCAGTGGTCACCAAGATAATTAGTTTGAGAACGCCTGCTCTAGATAGGTGAATTGTCCAAAATATGTACTGTTGTAGATTGCCTTGTTGTAGGTGCAATATTACAATCAGTAGCATATCCAGGGTGGTGAGTGGAGACATCTGCCCAGGTGCCATTTGTGGATTTAAAGTTGCGGCGAGCAATAACAAATGAAAGGGGATGGCCCTCTGCAGTGCTCCTAATGTTTCCCAGGCTCTCCATGGGAGGGGGTCTGTTTAGTGTTGGTTGCTTAATTTTTTATATTAAAATTTAAAACCTCTTCCTGTGTTGCATATGTGTGTGCATGTGTGTGCGCGCGCGCGCGCGCACACACACACACACACACACACACACACACACACACACACACACACAAGCTCTTGTACTGCATAATAGGCTATCTTATAGGGATTAAGGTTGGGTGCATAGTATTCACTTCATTTCCAGGGAAGTTGGTCACTGAATACAACAGAAAAAACCCCTCCCTTTGCATTGGCACCACATCTTGGGATTGGCTAATGATTCTGCAGGCAGCACCAGTCCCGTTGCTGTAGTGCTGATACAGGGGTGCTGCTTGGCGCCCTCGCATTGGCGCAACTGATATTGCACCAACTCTATGACATGCTTGGATTGCACTGTGAGTGTCATCGAGCTTCAGCCGGCAATAGTTAAGTCTAGCCTGGACAGGTCCTCATGGTCATACTCCATTCTTTTGCCAGCTGGCCGTCTCACACACTGTCCCACAACTCTCATTTGCAGTGACTAATCAGCTCATCAGGGCCTCTGTCCTGCCTGAACAGGTACACCAGCTTGTCACAGCCTGACATTCCGTCTCCCATCCAAAAACAAGACCACAGATTCTCCTGCTTAGCTTCAGGCAGTACCAGCAGCACGACCATCAGTCCATACCTTGGTGCTGGTGAACTAGAATTCCATCAGCACCAGTTGCCTAATGGCAGCCATGAAAGAGGGCAGAACAGGGACAGGAGAGGATGGAATGAAGTAGTGACAGAGGAGGATGGAATCAGGCGATAATGGGTGGGAGAAGGGCCACCTCCTCCTGCCACCTCTCCTGACACCTCCTTCTCAGCAGCTCAGAACCTAGAAGTAACTGGTGGTAATAACATCATATCATCATCAATTACTTCTGCATTTGCACCCTTGTGAGGCAGTGGTGCCAGGGTATTGCAGCCCCCTTAGCCGTAAAAGCTAGACTACCCTGGTTTAAGAAGTCCCCGTCTCCCATTGGTCCACTGTGTTAGCAATTAAGCCATCAGAATGAGATGTAATGGCAAATGAGGATGCAATCCTAACCAACTTTCCAGCACCGGGATAAGGGCAATTCAGCGCACCTCAGAGGTTCCCTTCCCTCAAGCATTCCCTTACCTTGCGGAGGCCTCCATGACTGCCCCCAACTGCAGGATGCAGCACATGCCTCATTGGCACCACTATGTCAGTGCTGGAAAATTGGTTAGCATTGTGCCCTGAATCTGTGAAATAGCATTATTGTATGTCGTTGTGCCCGCACAGCACCTCCCTTGATTTGGGCCGCGCTGTCTCCTCGGATCTTCGCCTGCTGTTTAGCAGGTGCAGATCTGAGGAGCACATAGGGGAGGCTGGAGCCTCCCCCATGGTAAGGGCATGAACATGCCTTTGCCGTGGGGAGGCCCAGGCCTGTCCTATACTGCACTAGGATGTGGTGCACGCCAGCCAGCCTCGCCATTCTGACGCAATATAGGATTGCAGCCGCAGTTAGAGGAGAGAACCACACTATGAAACTGAGCCGGGGACTGAGGATTTGGTGAATCACAGAATACTATATATTTGTAAAACCCCTAATGTAAAATGGTGATTTCGAGTAGCCACCTTGGGCATTTGCTTCAGCATGGGAAAAGCAGGATAAAAATTATTCAAATAAAAAATTTTTTTAAAAAAATTTGGATTGGACTGTTTGTACATTGGATTGGACTGTTTGTTTTAGTTGTAGAGCTCTTTTGCTTCTTTCCTTTTTTTCTCTTTTGGTGACTAGTGAAAAGGTTTTTTGGACAGGAACCAGGCGAATACCTTGAGTTATGTGTTTGTTTGCTGCTGCTTTCTTTACATGCAATAATATATGTACCGTGGAGCGGAGGGTTCTCGGAGAAAGGATTGTTTTGTATATTTTCTATTACTATTGAGAGCAACATTGGTACATCAAGGCTTTTAAGCCTGTTAAGGAACTTGTGGAAACAATTTACGCTCAACTTTACAGCTGCTAAAGCCTAATTAGACACTTCTGAATTACCGAGCCTTATCTCTGAAGACGCCAGACGCCATTTTACCGTCTCTACATCGTTGAAAAAAAGGAACTAATTCAAGGACAATAACTTGGCAAACAACTTGGCAAGACTTCAAGATCTTGGCTTTCTGGTCTCTCTTCTCTCAACTAATGAGTAAGTGCTTGGTTGTTTCAGTGTCTACTATCTTAGGGGGGTTACTCCCCCTAATTTAACATCAGGCTGCCGCGACTGTTTCTCTCTCTAGTTCTATTGGATTTTGGTTTTTTTCCCCTGGAGCATATCGAGTGAACCAGCTGCTATGGTCCTGACTAGAAAACAATATAAAGCCCAGGGTATTGAACTACAATCTCTGCAGGGCCTACAGCCTTTTAAAAAATCCAGGCTTTCTAAGAAAACAATGAAAGCCCCCTCCACGGAGTCGCAACTCAGCATAACAAATTTTTTTCCCATATTATCTAACTCTAGGCTACAAACTTCTGAACACACAGTGCAAGGAAATCTTTCTCCTCCAGAAGTGGACCCAATTCATCTTAGTTTAGATTCTATAACTTCTAGTAACTTCCAAGATAAACCTCTGTCTTTAGATTTACCTGCAGAGGGGGCTTCTTTGGAACTTCCTGACCAGAAGTTTAACTCTGTCCAGCTTGAAAGCATTTCGCCAAATACAAGCCATTTTCTCCCCCCTGACCCTTCTCATTATGAGGTCATGGGGCTCCAATCTATGTTGATAGCGCAAACCCTCCAGTACCTGCAGGGCGATTTGACAGATTTAAGGTCTGAAATTGCAGACCTAAAAAAGCTGCTATCCGAAACTATACCAATTCTGAGGTCAAATCACCCCAACCAGAGTGATGTATCCACCTATACCCCTGCTGAGGCTCCTAGAGATCAGTCTGTTAACCAAAGCTGTGCGAGACTATCTCCACCTGCAATAACCCCAGACTTGCCGGAAGAGCAAATGACTTCTGTCAAACCTGTGATGCACCACGGAATGGAAAATACGAACCCTCTTTTTTTAACAACTCAAAGAGATCTCCCATTCATACCCCACCCCCCAATTATACATGGGGGGGCTTTGGAAGAAATTTGTGATTTGCTGTCTCTTGAACCCTATAAGATTACTCAAAAGAAACAAGAGTCAGCCAAAACTTCTCTTTGTCTCCTTAAAGATCACTTGGTATTCAGAAATTTTCCTAACCCAGGGAGAAAATTATCAGTGCAGGAAATGAAACTTTATTTCTTGGATACTCTGGTCTCCCTAGGAGTGTCTGCTATCTCAATTAAAGATATTAAGGAGTTAGAATATATCTTCTTCCCCTCTTCGGTTCTGGGTTTGAAAGTGGTTCTCCGCAATGAGCGGTTAGTCCGCTCCCTGTTAAAATATAAGGATAGACTGGCAAAGACCAAAATAGAGATATACAGACATTTTCGCACAACGCCAATTTGTCCGCTTCTTCCCACATTCCCTCCTGGGCACTTATCTCCAGCTGAGACCCCTTCGATCAACGCTACCCATCCTCCCCTACTCTCAGGGGGGGAAAGTAACCTGATCAACCTCGGTCAGAACGAGGGTAATGGTGCCCTCCTAAATTCTCGGGCCAGGATAGATACTACCTCAAGTGTCCTCTTACTAAAGGAGAACACCACGGAGGAAGCGGATTCTTCAAGCACTGCTTCCCTCCAGAACTCTAATATCGAAGATGCAAGCCCCCCGATGACAAATCAGAAGATGGACACTAGTCTCTCTGAAGAAGAGGCCACTTTAATCGCTGGCTTCTTCCTTTTACCTGACGAGGGCCAAAGATTCATTAAAGACAGATTGCAGATGTTATCTGAACTGTTGAGAACTGATTTACCCAGAGTTGAAACCTCTCAGATCCCACAGTCCGATGCACCTCCTCTTTTGGACAACAACGCACAGGGGAAGTCTTTATGGAATCTGAATTCCCTTATTGAAAACATGGAGGTCACACAGTCGAATACCGGCGAACTTATTTCTATAGCATCCATGTGGAATGGATCCCCTCCTTGTGAAGACGTCTTAACTAGGGCGCCAACAGAGAAGTTAAGTTCAAACTTGCGGCAGCAAAATGCTCAGTCCGCGCTCAGGAAAGATGAAGACAACACTTCTTCCCATCCAACTGAACCTTCCACCGACTGGCTGCTTGCTCCGGACTGCAGAGATATCCAACTTACTCCAATGAACTGCCTAAGACCAGCGTCTATTCACCAGCCCCCCCCTACTGGACAACATATTCACTCCTTTCAACTTGCCAGTCTGATTGACAATGCGGGGACAAACAAGAGGGACAATCCCTCCCCGAGGGCAGTTCCATCCTCTATCATCTTAGGCAAAAAAGGGCCTGATTGTGAGGAACCTGAGGCATCAGTTAAAGACACTTTCACGCCTGGAATTCAAGACAATTCCACTCTCATGGGCCCTTTTTCCGAGAAGTTGACCTCTGCGATGCATCTACAAGACGTAGGGACTGGACTTTTAACTAATAATATACTCAAGGAACTGCCAGACCCTTGTCCAACGGATCTCATCTCTTCTACAGACCAACCCTGACTAGGGAGTAGGATGCAGCCCCCAGTTGACGACCTCCCCAATAAGGGTACTCTGAAATTTTTGTCTTGGAATGTGGCGGGGTGGGCCAAGAAACAGCATGATCGGGATTTTCTTGATTACCTAAGGCAATACGATATTCTCTGCCTCCAAGAGACTTGGACTGACAAGGCAATAACACTTGCTGGCTACCAAACTTTTACTCTACCAGCCTTCCGTCGGGAAAAGCATGGCCGTATGTTAGCTGGCCTAGCGATCTTGATAAAGTGTCCTTTGAAACCGGTGTTGGTATTGTCCTCTCAAAAAAACTGTAGCTTTCTGGCTGTCCTTGTACCAGTCAATAACCTTTTAATGTTGATTATGAATATCTACTTTCCCCCGAACCCCCAAAGACACATTGTTTTGCAGATGTGGGAACATCTTGAACTGTCTGTAGCTGAATTGTCTACTAAATATCCTCAGGCCCATTTTATTATAGGGGCTGATTTTAACTCTAGGGTGGGAGACGGCCTTGAAATTTTGAAAAAAACACTGAATGGAGGCTCATTGTCTACGTTGCCTTTCTATTACAGTTGGCCTAGAGCATCTAAAGATAAAAAATATAATTCTGCAGGTATCTCTCTTGCTGAATTTAGTATTCAACAAAACCTTATTTGGCTCAATGGCCTTGTTCTATTTGAGCAGGCCAAGGAATTTACCTTCGTTTCCGAGGTGGGCTGTAGCGTGATTGATTATGTGCTAGTCTCCCCATCGTTATTTACCACAATATCTGATTTTGCAGTGGACGACTTTAAGCTGAGTGACCACCTCCCTCTTCAACTTATTTTGGGTAGTTCTCCTGTGAGTCAGGCTCAGATGACTGAGGCTGACAAGGAACAAGTTTGTCCCCCCAAATTTCGATGGGACAAGCAAACCCAGACAAAATTGGCTCTCTTGTTGGAGGAGTCCAACATTCTTGCTCTCTGCTCTTCTATCCTTTTGGAGAATTCCCCATTAGAAGTGGTAAGGCTGTATGACCAATTAATAGAGGATATTACATCTAACTTAGTGCTGCCAGCAAACGCTTTACGACCTAATTCATGTCAAGGTAACTCGAGCTGGTTTGATTACGAATGCCAGTTAACCAAGAGGGCGGCTAGAGCTTGTTTTAAAAAGTTCAGGCAACTAAATTCTCAGCAGGCGCTTAAAGATTATTTCTCCCTGAACCTCCATCTGAACACTTTAGTTAAAAGCAAGAAGAACAAATATGAGAAAGATCTATGGGAAAAACTTTATCTGGCCACGATCCATTTTAACCCCCGCTCTTTTTGGGCATTGGTGAATGGAACTTTCAAGGCTAAAGGACAAGATCCTAAGGCAGTTCCTTCTTACAATTGGAAACTGCATTTTTCGAACCTCTTCTTTGAAAATACTGTCTCTTTGCCCGCTGTGGCTTCTGAATCATTTCCCACTTTGAACTGGCCGCCTGTGTCAACCTCAGAAATTAAAGTTTTAATTGCCTCACTTAAGACAGGCAAAGCGGCTGGCCCTGATATGATCATGGGGGAATGGATAAAATCTAACCCCGACTTTTGGGCCCCTATTCTGGCAGAACTTTTCACGATGGCTATTGCCAGTGGTATCCTTCCGGAATCCTGGAAGCAAGCCATTGTTGTCCCTATATACAAAAAGGGGGATCCCTGTCTTCCCGAAAACTACAGACCAATCAGTCTTCTGTCGATAGTTGGCAAGTTATATGCCAACTATCTCCTGATCCATCTTAACATTTGGGTTACCCAGAACAAAATCCTAGGTATCGAACAAATTGGGTTCAGACCAGGCCATTCCACCTTGGACCACTGTGCGGTACTGTCACATTTGGCTTACAAATATTCTATTAAAACAAATTCAAAATTATTTGTAGCATTTCTCGATCTAAAAGCTGCATTTGACAGTATAGACAGGGCGTTGCTCTGGTACAAGCTTGAAAATGCCGGAATTCCTCCTAACTTGATCAATCCTATTAGGCAACTGTACTCTTCCACCACATGCAGAATAAGATGCTCTTGGGATGGCCTCCTTACTGAGGAAATCCCTACGAACAAGGGAGTTAAGCAAGGTTGTCCACTTGCCCCGACTCTGTTCAACCTGTTCTTAAATGATTTGGCTCCAGAACTAGCAACAGTCGACGGCCATTTTCCAACTCTTGGTGATCGTAAGATCCCGGTTCTTTTATACGCCGACGACGCAGTACTTATGTCGCGGACACGGCTGGGCCTTAAAAGACTAATAAACAAATGTCTGGACTACTTGTCCACTAATAAACTCCAACTAAATTATGAGAAATCAAAAATCTTAGTCTTCTCTAAGTCCCGCAAAACATACAACTGGATCTTTAACGGACATTTAATTGAACAGGTGAGGTCCTTTAAATACTTGGGCATATTATTTTCAGCCAATTGTTCTTGGGCTGGCCACCGACGTATGGCACAAACGACTGCCAAAATCTCCTCATTGGCAATCACCAGGTTCTTCTTCAATAAAGGGGGCCGTCTAATTCCGGCAGCCCTTAAAATATTCAATTCCAAGTCCATTTCTCAAGCCCTTTATGGAATCCCTATTTGGATCAATGCTTATCACAAATCATTAGAAATTTTTCAATCTGTTTTTTTGAGAAGAATCATGGCTTTGCCAAACTGTGTCCCCTATGAGGCTTTATGCCTCGAGACGGGACAACTTCCAGTCAAAGACGTAGCTTGGTATAGGACCTGCAAATACTGGCTAAGAGTGTATTTCGATTCCTCTGAAACAAATTTACTATATCATCTTAAAAAAGATCACTGCCCCCCTGCTGCCAGCTGGCTCAGGAAGATCGAACAGATTGGTTTAGATCCGGACATGCTAGGGACTCTCTCGTTCCAGGCCGCCTTAAGAACAGTTAGACAAAGGCTGGCAGACATTAACTCCCAAGACCTATCAAGAGCTGCCAATAGATCTTGTTCACCTTTGTTTTGGAATCTACCTGTGGTGGCAGGTAGGCCACCTGCCTATATTTCCTTACTGTGCAACTCTGAAGTAAGAAGGGCGATATCTTTGGCCCGCTGCAACTCAATCCCATCGGCGGTGTTAACGGGTCGATTTAACAACATTCCTTTAAAGGACAGATTATGTCCCTGCCCGATGAATGTCGTAGAGACGTTACCCCACATTTTCTTTCACTGCCCACTCCATTCGGCCTCGAGGGATAAATTTTTTGCCTCTTTCCCTCAACAAAAGTCCTGGCTTTCTGATGAAGTTTGTCTTAGTTCTATTTTACAGTGGACCGACGAGGATGCTTTGAGTGCTCTTGGCAAATTTTTGCTGGATATAATTAAGACCAACACAGTTCGAGAATCTAATCTAAAGCCCTAGGCCCTAGGATACGATTTAATAAGCTGTTTATTTATTGTGCTTCTGTGTATGTCTGTATGTGTTTGTTATGCCAATAAAGGTTTATTATTATTATTATTATTATTATATGTACCGTGTTCGCCCATCTATAAGAGCTAAATTTATTTCAAGGGCGGAAGCCAAGCTGCAAGTCCATTGTTTTTACACACACAGCTTGGTTCTCTGAGTTCTAATGTAAAGGGATAACTTTGTGTTTGGGCTCATTGGGATGTTCACATTATTTAGGATCTGCGTAAAGGATTGTAGCCTCTCTTAAACCAGATTTAATACCAATTTGACTTTTTGTTGAAGAAAACGCTCCACTAGTAATAATTATAGCAGCTTAATAGAATTAAGTAAAATATAATTATGCCAGTCATCCCATTTAAAATTATTTTTTTACTGCCATGATGAGTTCAGTTGTCATAGAAATTATATTCAGCAATTCTTTCCTCGGTTTGAGTTTTGCCTATGAATTTATTTATTTTTTTCAACACTATTCAGTTGTTATGACCATCCATCCACTAACCCTGCAAAATGAAAACATTTCAAAAGTGGCCAAAATAAGTAAAATAACAAATAGTGGAAGATAAAGAATTGGAATGTGTATAAAACCCTCTCAGGTACAATTTTGATACTTAAATAATAATGAATATTACAATTATGTTATCTATCTATCAGGGGCGAATCTATTTGAAAGGGTGCCCATGGCGCCCAATGAAAATGCGCCCCTAGGGGCACACAATGTCATGACGTCACATCGTGACGTCATGACATAGCGCCCCGCCCCTTCTAAGAGGCGCAATCTGTTCGCTGCCGCCGGCCCTTTAAGGCCAGCGGCAGCGAACAAAACGCGGTGGGCGAACAGAAAGAATGCTGCTGGGGCGCCGCGTTCTAATGCGGCGCCCCGGCCACGTTCTTTCTGTTCACTCGTGCCGGCCTTAAAGAGCCGGCACGAGCGAATAGAACGCAGTGCCCCGGCCGCGTTCTTTCTGTTTGCTCATGCTGGCCTTAAAGGGCCGGCAGGAGCAAACTGAATGCGGCGCCGTCCAGTGCCCCACCCCCTTGAGAAGCGGGAGGGGGCGCCGGGTGACAGCGCGTTCTCCTCACTCTTTAAGGCCAGCCGGAGCAAGGAGAATGCGGCCCAGGGAGTGGGCGGGCCGTGGGCGCCATTTTGGGGGGGGCGGGCGCCATGCGAACCTTCGCCCCCTGCAAGATGGCGCCCATGGCTCGTGCCACCCCCTGCCACACCCTAGTTACGCCCCTGCTATCTATCTATATAAAAACGGACGTGGGTATGTGGCCGGGTGTGTATGTGTGTGTGTATGTTCTGAATAGGCTCCGCCGTGCCTGGAGCGATCGGCACGAAACTTGGCACGCATATACCTTGTGGCCTGGCGACAAACACTGCGGGGGTCAGACCCCCGTAGAGCCCCTGGGGGTGGGGGTATGGGGGGGTCCCGACGTGAAAACGGTCAACAATGGCCAAACTTGGAGTCAAATCCACAGTTTTCAGGGTCGCCGAGATGAGTGGCGACCCTCCCGATGCCGTTGGTGTCCGGGTTCGGGGCCCCCCCGATGTGGGGGGCAAGAAGGGGTGCGAAACACAACATCCGCCATGGCCTGCTGGAACGCCTGGACCGATTGCCACCAAACTTGGCATGCGGAAGCCTGGCAGCCTGGCCACAAACATTGCGGGGGTTGGGCCCCCCACCACCCCTGGGGGTGGGGGTACGTGGGGGTCCCCGCGTGAAAATGGTCGAAAGTGGCCAATATCTGTGTCAAATCCATAGTTTCCGGGGTCGTCGGGACAAGTGACGACCCTCCTGATGCCGTTGGAGTCTGGGTTCACCCCCCTTGGCATGGGGTGTGAGAAGGGGTGCAAAACAAAACGTCCGCCATGCCGTGCTGGAACGCCTGGACCGATCGACACGAAACTTGGGACGCATACACCTTGTGGCCTGACGACAAACACTGCGGGGTTAAGACCCCCGTAGTGCCCCCTGGGGGTGGGGGTATGTGGGGGTCCCCAAGTGAAAATGGTCAACAACAGCCGAAATCGGCGTTGAGTCCATATTTTCCGGGGTCACCGAGACGAGCGCCGACGCTCCCGACACAGTGGGAGTCCGGGTTCAGACCCCCCTCAGCGGGGGGGGCAAGACACAGTGCAAAACAAAATGTCCGCCATGCTGTGCTGGAACGCCTGGACCGATGCGCACCAAACCTGCCACGTACGTGCCTTGCGGCCTGATGACACATACTGCGGGGGTCAGGCCCCACCACCACCCCCAGGGAGGGTGCAGGGGGCATGAAGTCAAGATGGCCAAAACCGGGCGACGTTGGCATCGACTCCATAGTTTCCAGGGTCGCCTCAGCGACCGGTGACACTCCCGACGCACTTGCCATCCGGGTTCGACCCCTGTTGGCATGGGGGGGCGGGTCCTAACCTCATAAACTCTGGAAGATCATTTTCTTACCCGGGCAACGCCAGGTAACAAAAAGCTAGTATATAGTATATATATAAAAGGATGTGTGTGTGTATGTGTGTATGTTACGCATAGGCTCCACAACACCTGGAGCGATGCGCAGCAAACTCGGCACACGTGTGCCTTGTGGCCTCGCGACAAACACTGCGGAGGTCAGGCCCCCCCAGCACCCCCGGGGGTGGGGGTGCACAGGGGGCCCCACGTGAAGATGGTTAAAAATGGCTGGAATCGGCGTTAAGTCCGTAGTTTCCGGGGTCGCCGAGACAAGCAGCAATGCTCCTGACACCATTGGAGTCTGGGTTTGGCCCCCCCTCAGCGTGGGGGACCAGAAGGGGTGTGAAACAAAACATCCGCCATGCCCTGCTGGAACGCCTGGAGCGACGCGCACCAAACCTGGGACGCGCGTGCCTTGTGGCCTGGCAACAAACACTGCGGGGGTCAGGCCCCCCTAGTGCCCCTAGGGGTGGGGGTGCAAAGGGGGTGCCACGTAAAAATGATTGAAAACGGCCGATATCGGTGTTGAATCCATAGTTTTCGGGGTCGCCGAGACAACTGGCGATACCCCCGACGCCGTTTGAGTCTGGGTTCGGCCCCCGTCGGTGTGGGGGGCAAGAAGGGGTGCAAAACAAAATGTCCGCCATGACCTGCTGGAACGCCTGGAGCAACGAGCACCAAACTTGGTACACGTACAGTATGCCTTACGATCTGGAAAGAAACACTGTGGGGTGTGTGACACCCCTAGCATCCCTAGGGGTGGGGGTGCACAGGGAGCGCCATGTAAAAATGATCTAAAATGGCCAATATTGGTGCCGAATCCGTAGTTTCCGGGGTCACCTAAAAGCTTGGGATAATTTGTTACCCGGGCAACAAAAGGCTAGTTCATTATAATAACGAATAGGTTTTAGGGGAATTTCCATCCACTCTATTCAGAGTTACGAAGCATTTGAAAATTAGGCTAATATATTTTATGTAATCGAGTTGATGTAATTTACTTTGCACTGGTCTAAGACCGTAATAAATTAAATTCATTCAGGCTAATTATTTGGAAGCCAAAATAAGAACTAAATAAGCTTTTTACACATACTCAAAACCTTGATACAATGATTTAGAACCAAATCCAATTAGTGCGCACAGCAAATAATAGACTTTGAGAATAAGTCCAAGTGTTTATGTGTCTAAAGTAAAGTTGTAGTTAATCAAATTTCACCGACATTTTTTACAGGAAAATAATTCTTCATTTTATCTCACAAGTGCTACATATGCAAGAAAGAGTGTCCATTCATTTGACTATGTGGAATTCAAATTCCCAGTGAGTTGTGATGCTGATTATTCTTGGCAATCATTTTTATTAGTGATGTTTGCTCATCATTACTGTTGGGTTTTTTTGTAAGCTGTAATGGTTCTTTGCATTAAATTAGGAGGCTAGGTTGGAAACAGAATCAGAAAATATATTATAAAACTGTGCCAGCAAAATCAAATACTTGGAAGCAAGCCTTTAGGATG
This sequence comes from Lerista edwardsae, assembly GCA_029204185.1. NCBI lineage: Eukaryota > Metazoa > Chordata > Lepidosauria > Squamata > Scincidae > Lerista > Lerista edwardsae. Next base: position 8,512,461 of record JAJKFI010000032.1, read on the forward strand.
GGAGTGCTTGTATAAAGGCAGATGCTGAACATTTTTATTATACAGCCATTGACTGTGATCAAGGCTGAAGTGTCTTCAGTACACTTTCCAGTGATCCACCAAGAGTTCCATGTGTAAAGGGGCTGCTCTGTTCACTTCAGTGGTGATAATGTGTGCTGAGCAGTTTGCAAAGTGGACGTTTTTAGGAAGCATCTGCACAATGGACCTCAGTATAATGACACTGCAGTGCTTTGGATGATACTGCTTGCAGTCTTGTCCACCAGGAACATTTTATCTGGACACTAACGGCACAATCGTAACGTAGACTAATGCTGGTACAGCAACTGCTGCACCAGCCTAGGGTGTTGCAAACGCAACATAAAGTACTCCGTAACATCCAGCAATAATCAGTGCTGGCGGGAAATCCTGTACCATTCTGCTGGTGCTGGATCCAAAAGGAGCATCTTGAGTGCTAAAAGTTACCATTTGAGCAGGCAAGCTCCCATGGGGCAGCACAGAGGCTGGAGGGAGGTGGGGAAGGGGTATTATTATTATTATTATTATTATTATTATTATTATTATTATTATTATTATTATT
>JAJKFI010000032.1:8513047-8560296 GCA_029204185.1 Lerista edwardsae
TTATTATTATTATTATTATTATTATTATTATTATTATTATTATTATTTATTGGCCAGATATGTAGACCATACCCGGAATTTAATATGGCTACCGGCCACACTTAAAAAAAAGAAAGAAAAAAAAAGAAAAAAAAAAGACTACATAACAGAAAAATAAACAAAACAATTAAAAACATATTCAACAAAAACCAATAGCCTCAACTCCTAATCACGTCAAATGATTACAATTCAACAGTTTGATGGCACAAGGGAAAAAGCTGTTTTTGTGCCTTGATGTTTTAGTATACAGCGTCTTGTATCGCCGACCAGAGGGGAGGAGATTAAACAAGTTATGACCAGGATGCCATAAATCTGCCGCGATCCTTTCTGCTCTCTTTTTAGCCCGTGCCGTATACAACTCCTCTATTGAAGGCAAATCAGCTCTGATTATTTTTTTCAGCGGATCTGACAGTCCTCTGAAGCCTATTTCTGTCCAGTTTGGTAGCCGAATCGAACCAAACAGTTATGGAGGAGCAGAGGACAGATTCGATAATGCCTCTGTAGAATTGGACAAGCAGCTCTCGAGGAAGATTGAATTTCCGAAGTTGTCGTAGGAAATACAGACGCTGATGAGCCTTTTTAATAATGCCATCAATATTAATTGACCATCTCAAGTCCCGAGAGAGTACAGAGCCCAAGAACCTAAACGACTCTACCACAGAGACCGTGCTGCCTAAGATTGAAAGTGGGAGTAAACAAGGGGGATGTTTTCGAAAATCCACTACCATCTCCACAGTTTTCTGCGAGTTGAGCACTAAGCTGTTGCTATTGCACCACGCAACAAGGTGCTCAACTTCCCATCTGTATGCCGATTCGTCACCATTCTTGATAAGACCGATGACCGTCGTATCATCTGCAAATTTTAGAATCTTGACAGAGGGATTCGTAGAAATACAATCGTTTGTATATAGGGAGAAAAGCAGTGGGGAAAGTACACATCCTTGAGGGGCTCCCATACTAACTGTGCGGATATTAGATGTAGTTTTCCCCAGTCTCACTTGCTGTTTCCTATTTATCAGAAAGCTATGTATCCATTTACAAACAGAAATGGGTACCTTCAGTTGAATCAATTTAGAATACAATTTAGATGGTACAATTGTATTAAACGCGGAACTGAAATCAACAAAAAGAACCCGTGCATACGACCCTGGAGAATCCAGATGTTGTAGGATATAGTGCATAGCCATATTGACAGCATCATCTGCTGATCTGTTAGGCCGATAAGCAAACTGAAGGGGATCTAACAAGGGATTCGTAACGCCCTTCAGATAGGTCAGCACTAATCTCTCAAGGACTTTCATCACTACAGATGTTAAGGCGATGGGTCTGTAGTCGTTCAGTCCGCTGATAGAAGCTTTCTTAGGTACTGGGGTAATGATGGAAGTTTTAAGACATGTAGGGACATGGGTAGGGACATATAATGGGTGGGGGAGAGCAGAGCTGGGGCAGATCAAACCCAGGACCAGAGCTGGATTAGCAGCACTGAGGCACATTAACATAAGAACATAAGAACATAAGAAGAGCCCTGCTGGATCAGGCCAAAGGCCCATCTAGTCCAGCTTCCTGCATCTCACAGCGGCCCACCAGGTGCCCCAGGGAGGCATGAGACAACAAGATGCTTGCATCCTGTTGCCACTCCCTTGCCCCAGTACCAGTAGCCCACCACCTTTGTAAGGAGGTTGCACAATCCATCATTGCCTATAGCCCACGATGGACCTTTCCTCCAGAAATCCGTCCAATTCCCTCTTAAAGGCATCAAGACCTGATGCCATCACCACCTCCTGTGGCAAAGAGTTCCACAGATTAACTACCTGCTGGGTAAAAAAGTACTTCCTTTTATCTGTTTTAACTCTCCCAACCCTCAGTTTTAGCGGATGCCCCCTGGTTCTGGTGTTTTGAGAGAGGGAAAAGAACATCCCTCTATTGACTTTATCCCTTCCATGCATAATTTTGTATGTCTCAGTCATGTCCCCCCTCAGGCGCCTTTTTTCTAGACTGAAGAGCCCCAAACGCTGCAGTCTTTCTTCATAAGGGAGGTGCCCCAGCCCCATTATCATTTTTGTTGCTCTCTTCTGCACCTTTTCCAGCTCCACTATGCCCTTTTTGAGATGCGGTGACCAGAACTGGACACAATATTCCAGGTGTGGCCTTACCATCGATTTGTACAATGGCATGATAATATTGGCTGTTTTATTCTCAACCCCTTTTTTAATTACCCCAAGCATAGAATTGGCCTTCTTAATTGCTGCCGCACACTGGGTCGATACCTTCATTGAATTGTCCACCAGCACCCCAAGATCTCTCTCCAGAACTCATTAGCCTATAGGTGAAGTTTTGGTTTTTTGCCCCAACGTGCATCACTTTACATTTGTCTATGTTGAAACGCATCTGCCATTTGCCTGCCCATTCCCCCAACTTGGAGAGATTCTTCTGGAGCTCTTCACAATCCTTTCTGGTTTTCACCACCTGGAAAAGTTTTGTGTCATCTGCAAACGTGGCCACCTTGCTCCTTATCCCTGTCTCCAGGTCGTTTATGAATAAGTTGAAAAGTATGGGCCCCAAGACAGATCCCTGGGGCACTCCACTTTTCACCTCTCTCCATTGTGAAAATTGCCCATTGACCCCCACTCTCTGTTTCCTGGACCTCAACCAATTCTGGATCCATAAGAGGACATGACCTCTTATTCCCTGACTGTGAAGTTTCTTCAGCAGCCTTTGGTGGGGGACTGTGTCAAATGCCTTCTGAAAATCCAGGTATATGATATCCACAGGTTCACCCACATCCACGTGCCTGTTGACCTTTTCAAAGAATTCCAAAAGGTTTGTGAGGCAAGACTTACCCTTACAGAAGCCATGCTGACTTTCCTTTAGCAGTACTTGTTCCTCTACATGTTTTAGGATTTTATCTTTGATGCGGCTTTCCACCATCTTACCCGGAACAGACGTTATCCTCATTGAATCCTATCCCCCTTTCCAGGTCTGAAAGCCTGACACAGGGCTTCTCGGACTTGCTCCAGCCATTTGGCCAAAGCAGATCTAAGTAGCCCCATTGTTCAGGCTGGGAAATGTCCTTTTACTCCAAGAAGACCTCCAGCCTGCATCTCTGTGCTGGATACAGCAAGGGCTGAGCCGCCCCACCTGGTGCTGGTTAGGATTGGGCGTCACAGTGGCTGCAGTGGGGGCAAGAGTGATGTCGTGAGGTATCATGAGTAATAGAGACAGGCTGCAGCTAATGTAAGCAGGAAACATAAAATTATTATGGGGGGCTCAATTTCCCTATTATCCTGCATGCTGAAAACAAGAGCATACAAGGGAAGAATAGGCTTCTATTTCTTGGCTTCCATTTTAGAAGGCCCTTCCTCTGTCTCCATATATGTACACGCAATAGTACAGCAGGCCCTTGTTATCTGCAGGGGTTCTGTTTCAGGAACCCCTGTGGATAAGGAAAACCACAGATGTTCAAACCTGAGGTTGCAAGCGGCCTCTGCAGGTCTCACAGTCCAGTCCTAAGCTGTGCTGGAGCAGACAGGACAGTGGGCCTGCACTGTATCCAGCGCAGCTTCTGAGTTGACTGGAGCATCCCCTGCGCGCATCAGGGGAGGTGCTAGCCTCTCCGATGTGTTCCTCGAATCTGTGCCCATAAGATTGTGGATGCAGAACTGAGGAAGCATCATGGCCCGAATTGGGGCCGCATGGCCTTGGGACCACATCCTAATGGCTGCATCCTCAGCCCACCCCCACCCCAGGCCAACCCACCCACCGGCCTGCCTACCCCGCCCAGTTCCATCCACTCCCTTCCCAGTTCCACTCTCTCAGAATAGCCCCTGCGCCAGCTGAGTTTGGCTGGCTGGCACAAGGGCAGCTCTGCGCCTGCACTCCCAGGCCTGCGCTACAGCTAGCGCCAGCCTGGGAGCCTTAGTGCTTAGTGCTGACACTGCTTGGTGCCCCCGCATCAGTACTAATGACGTAGCACGAACACAACGATGTTGCATCAGTGCTACGTAGGGGCCTGGATTGAGCCCTCAGAAAACCTTCTGGATCTGTGTTCGGAGGTCCAAGTAGGCATTCCCCAGGGGTTTCGGCACTCATAGATGCTGAAATCAACAGATGCTGAACCCATGTATAATGGGGGCCTGTTGTATGCATTCCAACTACTTGTGAAGGGAAAAGGTTTGCTGTCAGCAGAATCATTGCAGGGGAGATTTCTGTGAGTGCTGTGTGTGTTTTGTGGCTGCACCTGCAGCCATGATTAGAGGATAGTTTCAGAAAACCTGCCTCAGAAATTATTTAATGCTTTTCAACTAAAAATAATCATTCAACATTCTTAAGCTATGCCATTTTTTTTAAAGAAAACCGTGTGTGTGCATGTGCGTGCGTGCGTATTTCAGTGTACAGCATCTGAAGTTAGGCATTACATGTACTATCATGGACATGCACAAGGCCACCAAATGGCTTATATTAAGCACCAATTGATAATGTTGCAGTATTAAGATAACAATGACAAGCCATAAATGACCATCCTGCTATAAGTTTCTTCAAGGTTGTGGCTGGGAACCATGAGGAGGAACTGGGAAGGTCCGTTTTCCTTATTGGGTCAGTTCCTTAGTGACATTCTTTGAAAGCTGAATGGAACAATCTGAAGAAAAGCTTCTGGTTTTATAGAAGTGAGACACATCCTAAAACATATGAATGACTTTCCTCGCTGACAGAATTTAGTTAAAGTTCATTATGGAAAAAGGTGCTATGAGGAAATTTTATAGAGTCAATGCTCTTTATAAACTATTTGCTATATTCCACACAGTTTCATTTAATACATCAGTATTGCCTGCAGCGATAAAGAAAACTTCATAGCACAGTTTGGAAAAGCAAAAATGAAAACCATGTGCTTGTTTCTTCTCTTTTAAGCATTCTTCTCTACTTCTGTCATATTTGAAGAACTGTGTTAAAATTTACAAAATGAGATCAGCAGAGGATGTATAAAATACACGGTTACTAAGAACATAAGAACATAAGAACATAAGAAGAGCCCTGCTGGATCAGGCCAAAGGCCCATCTAGTCCAGCTTCCTGTATCTCACAGCGGCCCACCAGGTGCCCCAAGGAGGCATGAGACAACAAGATGCTTGCATCCTGTTGCCACTCCCTTGCACCCGGTACTCTGAAGTAGCCCACCACCTTTGTAAGGAGGTTGCTCAATCCATCATTGCCTATAGCCCACGATGGACCTTTCCTCCAGAAATCCGTCCAATCCCCTCTTAAAGGCAACCAGACCAGATGCCATCACCACCTCCTGTGGCAAAGAGTTCCACAGATTAACTACCTGCTGGGTAAAAAAGTACTTCCTTTTATCTGTTTTAACTCTCCCAACACTCAGTTTCAGCGGATGCCCCCTGGTTCTGGTGTTTTGAGAGAGGGAAAAGAACATCCCTTTATCGATTCTACTCTACTGTATCGAATTTACTACAAATTGATACTTTTTACAGGGGCAGGAAATATAACTATATTAACATTAGTCATGTTAAATTGGCACCTGTCATACCTTTTGAATTTTTTTTCTGAACTGAAAGGTCATACCTTTATAAGATCCTACCAGCAGTAGCATTTCTGGACAATATTCCTTATGGGTGCATCTTTAGGGATGGTTTCTATAATAAGAATGAAGTACAGAAACATGTGGGTGACCCTGGCCTCTACTGTCCTCATTTCTCTAACACTGGGATAGGTAGATCTAATCTACAATAAGATCTGTGAATTTCCAAATTACTGTTAGAGTTCATGGCTCTTGTTTTTGCATAAACCCTACTTAGGTGTTTTGGTAAAAATGAGAAAGAAGTGTGAATGACCCAAAGAGTCTTTTGTAAGCTTGAATAAGCTCTTTCAGCAAGGGTAGCACTGAAATGGCGTGATGGATAAACAGCCTGAGACCCTCCCTTCCACATGAGCACCCCATTATACAGGGATCACACAGGTTTGTGTGATCTTCGCCTGCTTTTCTGAGGAAGAAGAAACATATGAACTAGGCCACTGCACAATTGGGTGATTATGCAGTACGTCCAGTTTTCACAGCAGGTTTATTTGTGTGGGGGAGGAAAGGTCCAACACCATTTCTCCATAACACAAATGCAGCACCTCTCTTGCAGAGGAATGTTTCAGTCAGGGAATAGTGAATTAGATTTTTCACAGCATTTTTAAAGGTCTTCTCATGCATTGTGATCCCTGGGGCCTTGCAGCCAAAAGGCTGATATGGTCTATACCTGCTTAGCTTTCACAGTGAGCAGCATTAGCTGTTCCCAGAACATTCACTAGTTGCTGCTGGCAATCTTTAATGGGCACATTGTGCAGTGCATTTCAGGCACAAGGCACTGTGACATCTTCCTCTTTCTTACTGTCAGTTCAACCATCCACTTGCTCTCTTGTTCATCCCACTGTTGTGGCTGCTAAAGAGTTGTTTATTTTGCTATTTTATTAAGCAAAAGTCCACTGCAATGACTTCTTTCAATGAGCATAAGTGATCCCCTGTCAGGGCAGGGCCCCTCCCTACAGGGGGCCCCACTCACCAAGAAGCATACTTTTGGTTCCACATGCAAAGTGTGGCACCTTGGAATAGTTGGTGGTGACATGATGCCGCCACCGTACACTGCTTCTATGACGCCCATCTCAAGTCAAAGCTGCTGTGCTTGCCCCACAGAGATCCCAGCTGCAGCAGATGATGTGCTCCCTGCGCTGGTGCAGAGCCCTCCAAAGCGTGGGGCCCAATGTGGCTGGCCCTGTACTCTGCGTACTCAGAGGAAGTGACAGTCAAGGGATAGTTTTCACTGAAAATATGAAGAAAGAAAACAGAGGCTGCATCTACACTCAATATGTAGTAGACTTTAAGGGCAGTACAGCTGAAACTCAAGTCAGCTTGTGAGGAAATAAATGTACGTTGCAGCTCACCCTTAAGGAACAGGACTGGTGGAAAAACTTTGTCTAGATTTGCAGAGTGAGAATTGAAATGGGCCGATACATTCTTCTGAGACTCCTCATTATTTGGACATGTTGCTGTCATTATTTAGCAGCACTAGTGTACAAAGTATGTTACAATTCAGCACTGCATTTGTCAAAACGATCTTGTGAAGTAAATTCAGCTGATTTTTTTTTCAAAACCTAGCCAAAGCCAGGCATTTATGCACTGGGTAACCTTGGCTCCCAAGCGCTGTTTCTTTTTTACATTGCTGTTGCCAATCACCTGGAGGAAAATACTTCAGGTGCTTCTGCTGTTACATGTGGGATTGCCCTCAACCAGAAACAGAGCTTTTTCCCTGATAGCAGCCACATTATGGAGCTTATGACAGGATCTCCTGTCAACTTTTAAAGAACTGCATTAATATTAAGATTCACACTTTCTGCACAATTTTAAAATTGATTGTATGATATTTTATATGCTGTAAGATACTTGGATGGTCTTTGTGCCAGAAAAGCGGGATAGGAATAAATAAATCATACATCCTTCAACACTCTGAGGAAAGGAAGCCTTTTTCCAGTTTCTGACAAAAGTGTTATTCTCAGGGAGAAGTTTTAAAATTATAACGTACAAATTATATTCTTTGTGACAAGATTTTGGTATGTCCAAAAACATTCAAGAAAATCTTGAATCCTGTGATAGATGACATTTTTGAGTATTTTGTGATGGAAGCCTGTCCTTAGGGTATCAAATCTGGCTGAACCATACTGTTATTGGATGCTCAGGAGATGGCAGTATTTAACTGTCAGAAAGGTTTTCCACCTTGTAACATTTTCTTTACTGAATAGCCACAGAATCTTCCTACCTTCTAAGGAATTCCAATTGAGTTATGAAGCAAACCCTGGCCTATTTTTTCCAGTAATACTGGAAGTAAATGTATAATATGAAGACTGCCACAAACAATTCAGAATTCAGTTTTACTTTTCATTCTTTTATGGTTATATAGTTGACTATATTTGGTTGGACTTTATGCTTAACTTTAACTGTTATTTGGCATTTAGTTGGTTCAGATTGAATGTATTTTTTTCCTGTACTAAATCTAAATTTATGCCAGTTAAAAAAACAGTCAAGACTTACAATACAGGGTATGACATATCTTATTTAATAAAGCCTCAAAATTTTGACTATATTATAAGACTGTACAAGTGCACAAGACTGTCATTTGTGCACTTCACTTATTGGCAAGCAGATCTGATGTACAGTTTGGCATAAATCCAGGGTGTTTTTTAAAGTTGCTTTTGTATAATTTAGTGCATTTTTTTAATTTAATAGAAATATTACTGGTCTATTAGTATCTTTACAAGTGAAATAGCCTTCTTAGATTATGTACTTTGGGTAGACTTGCCAGGTGTCCCTTATTGTAAGGGACTTCCCATATTTAAGTTTTAAAAATCGTGTCCTGTATCAATGTTGAACGGGACTTAAAAAATCACATTCTAAAATTCTGCTGCTGTTGCTGCTTGCTGCTGCCTCACCACGGCTAACTGCAGAATTTTTATATTATTTCTGGTAACCATGGAGTGGTTTGATAGAATCAATCACTAGTATTTATATACCGCTTTTCAACACAAAGTTCACAAAGCGGTTTACAGGCAAAAAACAACATTAAAGTTAAATGGCTCCCTGTCCCAAAAGGGCTCACAATCTAAAAGAATGGAGAACACCACCAGCAACAGCCACTAGAAAGACACTGTGCTGGGGTGAAGAGGGATAATTGCTCTCCCCTTGCTAAATATAAGAGGACACCACTTGAAAAAAGTGCCTCTTGCCCAGTTAGCAGAGAACAAATACCTGTGTTTGTTAGAAAGCAGTATCCTGATACCTGTGTGTCCCTTATTGTCATTTTGAAAACCTGGCAAGTCTAACTTTGGGCGGGGTGATATTCTTTAAAGAGATCTCTTACTCAGGGGTAGTTTTGCACTCACTTTAGGCCTTTAGCTGGGCCAGTGGCATAGCTAGCCATGGGGTGGGGGTACAGAATAATACCATTGTGTTATATATCATTCAATGCATAATTTATGACCGAATATAATAAAAAACTATTGAATAATCTATGTTCTAAGTTATAGCCAAATAAGCAGAAAAAACAACTAATTTATGTAGCAAAAAGTGGATTTTCTTAAATCAAAACTGACCAATGAGAGTGCATGTTCTGAGAGCTAAAGAGGTATTATAATTATGACACAGCATGGAACCAATAAGATGTTATTATGAGTCGGTTCCCTTTTCCATGTATCAGAGCTAATACTAGAACTCCTATTCAGTTGTGTGAATGTCATCAAGCTGGCCACTGATTTTTTGTTGGTTACTGATTTGTTGGTTACTGGCCTGTACTGTTCTATAGTAAAATAAATGTAGTGACACCATGTGTTAACTTCACCGGATGACACCAACCCTAGTGTTGCAACTGGTGGGACGTTTGGGTGCTGTTAATCACTGGCTTAGATGATTTTTAAAGTGGATTCTAAACATTCATGGTGGACAATAGTTGATCAGTGGTTATTAACCATGATGACGACATTGAACATCCAGATGCAGGGGCGGTATGTCTCTGAGTACTATGTGCGGTGGACCAATAGCAAGGGAGGGCAGTGAAGTTCATCCATTGCTTGTGGGGAAATATTCACTGCATTTATTTTCTGGCCATTATTATTATTCACTGCATGTCATGACTATTACTATCTCAGCCCCACCTCCTGTACAGGGTTGTTGTGAGGACAAAAGAAGGAGAGGAACCATGCATACCACCCTGAGCTCCTTGGAGGAAGAGTGGTATAAAAATGTGAAAAATACAAATAAATAAGTAAAATAAATTATTTTGACATGTAGAAAGGTGTCAAAAATGTATGGGCCTTGCGTGTCAAATGACCTAGCTGTACCACTGTAACCCATAAGGCGTAATATGGTGGAAGAGCTCATACGAAAGTAAAAAGGTAGTTTTGGCTAGCTACAGTTTTAATAATCCATACAAATAAATGTAATGCTCTGATTATCCAATTATCTGATTATCTGTTACTCAAAATTTTTGGAGGCCCTAGAGCAGAGTTTCCCAAGCTGCGGGTTGCAACTGACCAGGTCAACTGGAAACATCCTATTCCCCTTTAAGGGGAGGGGCAACGGGGGGAGTAACGATGGCAGCAGGAACAGCACTTTTGTGATCGTGCCAGTGCTGATACAAAAAGGGGGGTTGTTACTTATCAGGGGTTGCTATTGCTCTCTGGAGGGGGAAGGCGGCCTGCAGCCCTCCCCATGCTGCAGAACGGTTCCAAAATTAGATTGCGGCTCAGTTCTGGTTTTCATTGTGAACCTGGAAATGGGTCACAATCTCATTTCGGTGCCATTGCCACCAGGTCTTCAGCCCAGTGCTGGTCCGCTGGCACTCAGTGGTTCCCTTACTTCCATGTAGAAGTTGGGAACCACTGCCCTAGAGGCTGCTGCCTGATGGCTATAATGGTGATAGGACAGCAGTGTTCCCCTCCAAGCAGCGGCTTGTTTAACCCTTGATGCGCATAGCCTAATCTGCCGTGACAGTTTTGTGAACCACCAAAAATTGGGTTATAATCCAGTAGTGGGCCCCAGACCCGTAGTTTGAGAACCTCTGTTCTAATGGGTTGTGTTAATTTATGACACATTGCTAGCAATTTTTCATATGTGTTATCCTGAAAGCCAGGAAAGGCCATGTGGACTTTTAACTTCTAACTTATTCTTTATGTTCTATCTATAAAACATAAAATAAATGCTTTTTGAAAAACAAAAAGACAACTCCTAGAGTGTTGGACTACATGTTAAAAGATGAGAGCTCAACATAAGCAGGAACTGAGAAGATCATTAAAGTTATTACTTAACATTTATATTTTTAATAATTGAGATTAATGAATGAGTTGTACTGTTGATTTTTTGATGCATAGCTTATGTCTACATTTTGTTTTGCGAGAGACTGCTGGTTCCCTCTTAGCAATGCTTCTTTCATTGCTTGCTAAACCCATTAATGTCAATTTCATTGCAGGTTTCTAGACTATGTCTCCTGTCTTCATTAGTCTTTTTTTTCCTTAAATGCTTATGATAATTTGGGGACATTTTAAACAGATTTTTATGCAGTTAAAATAGAGGGGGAAGAAGAAAGAGACATAACACCAACAGGTACATATTGTAATTTTTCCAGTAATCATATGGTTTTATGTTTTCTCTTCAATTCATCTGAAAGTTTTGGCATTAATTAACTTAAAGGAAAAAACATCCGTTGAAAGTCATTGCAAACAGAGAGCCGTAACATGAGACTGATGTATTAGTATGTGTTGTGTTTCACTGTATAAACATATGCATTTTCAAAATACAGTTGTAACATTTCTCCAATCCATTAAAAATGACGTGTCCATCCCCCCTTGAAAAATGAACCATTAGCATTTTTGGCTTGCTTCCCATGACTGAAAGAGGGAAGAAACTGCTGCTTTGAGTTTTCAAACTAGCTTTTGGTTCTTGTCCATTTTTTATGTAACTGTGATGGTTGTCTTGTGTGCACGCATCTGGGAGTAAGCCCCATTGAACATATTAGGGCTTATTTTTGTGTTACATGCATAGAAGTGAGTTGTGTGAGTGTCCCTTCCCAGTTTCCCTTATGATGGGGGTGAGCTAACTTCAGGCTTGTTGGATAAACTTTTGCTGGAATGCAAAAGTTTGCATTCCAGCAAAAATTTGCTGGAATGCTGAAGCCCACTAACTGAAGCCAGTTCCAAAATAATGGCTGTAAGGTTGAAGGCAGATGCAAAATTGTAGCTTGGGAGGCAGAGCCAATTAACTGCTGAACTCTGTGGCACACTGAACGCATTGAAAACCTGAATATACATCTAGATGTGAGTGAATATGCTTAGGAACCATAGCCCAGAACCTTAAAACTGGCCAGCCAAGTTGCATGCACAACCAATTACTATTAAATAGTATTAATACTCATGTTTTAAAGGTCATAGTAGCACAAGGACTGTTATTTATTTTTATGTTACATGTTTATTTTTCACATTTTTGTACAACCTTTCCTCCAAGGAACTCAGAGCAGTACACATAGTTCCTCACCTCCTTTTGTCCTCACAACAATCTTGTGAGGTAGGTGAAGCTGAGAGATAGTGACTGGCCCAAGGTTACCCAGGACTGTGGCTGAGCAGGGATTTGAACTTGGCTTTTCCAGATCTAAGTCCAACTGCCAAACTTCTCTGCCATAGGATAGTTCTTGAACTACTTTCAAGCCAGTTTTTTCATACTATACTAAGAAAAGGTAACACTGCTAGAAGCTTGCTCATCTTTATTATTTCCTTCATACTCTTCAAGGTTTAAGGGCGCACTGAAAATAAATTCCAGGTTTGAATCATTGTTGATGATAAACAATGGGTTCACCTTTAGGAATGAAAATACATCTTTACTAACTAGTCACATGCTCATTATTTTGATGAGCACGAATCCTAGGAAGGCATTTGAATCATAGGACCCTAAATGTCCCTAATAGATCAGCTGCTTAAGATGCACAGGTCCTCATTCTCACCTTACTTGGCTCATGTCAGTGACTTACTAAGTGCACAGAATCTACAGCCTACATGAGGAAACGTAGGGTGTCTGTGCTGTGCCAGGTCAATGGTAGCAATTTGGGATGGTGTCACGTCCATCTCGGGTCAAGACGTGGGTCCCTAGGTGGCCCAAACCAGTGCAAATAACCCTTCTCAGCCTTTGGGGGTCTCTTCACAGCATGCTTTATTCGGGTTAGCACCTTCACATTCATCGGGCCCTGTTACGTCACAGGGCCCCGGGATGGTTCAGAAAGAGTGGCATCGGTGCCTCACTCCCCAGACCCCCCTGTCTCTGCTGGCTGTCTCTTTGGCCCAAGGGGTGGACACCGGTTGCATTTGCTTCGGGGAGGCGTCCTGGTGGGTGGGCCCAGAGCCTAGGCTGCATAGTGGAGCTCCCTTAGTTGAGGCCCGGCATTGCCACGGGGCCGGGGTCATCCACAGCAGGGTCGTTGAGTGGGGCGCTGGGCCCCATCCTACCATTTTCCCTGTTGGTCCCGGGGCTCTCTCGGGCACAGGCGCCCCCTGACTTCGGCCTTTGTCCTTGGTCCGTGCTGGGTCCTTCACCCATACCCCAGAGGGGCAACGGGGTGTCCTTCCAACCCCTTCAATGTGTGGGTCTGGTGGCCCGTAAGGGGAGGGAGACCCGCAACCTCCCTGGGCCACCCTCAGCCTCCCAGCTAGAGAGAGAGCGACCACTCCCCAGCATGGCTGTGCTCCTTATGAGCTGCCCAGGCAGCCAGCCAGGCCCCACCCCTTCCTGTGAGGGCAGGGCTTTCCCTGGGACCTCCCCTAGGGCTGACCTCATGGGTTGGCTTGTTACCAGCAACTGTGCTGTCTGCTTGAGGCCTTGAGAGGCCTCAATTCTGTCTGCTCTTCCCTGGTCCAGCCTCTGGCCTGACAAGCCAGGGGGATTCCTTGCCCGGGGTCCCTTGATGGCCTCGACCTGGCCCTTTGGCTGGTCCTGTGACCCCCGAGGTGACAGATGGGAAGGGGCAAAATGGGGCAGGAGGGGTAGTAACGGGAGCATGGAGGCTGCAGGAAGTGGAGGATTCAGTGGCAATGATGTGCACTGGTTCCTATCCTCCTTTTTTGCAGTCTCCTACGCCACAGTAGAGCTGGTGCAGGTCCAAGGAGTGGGAGTGCAAGGCTTACAGAGTGGTAAAGGGATTTAACCCCCACTTTCCCCTCTGAAGTCTCCCTAGCCATACTCCTGCTGGATATAGTGTTCTTATTTTCAGCACAGCTGCACCAGTGGCGGGGGGGAAGTTACATGGAATTGGGCCATAAAATATGGATTTTTTTCCTGTATTGTACAGTATTGTGCCATTAAAATGCCTTATTTCTTAAGACTGAAGAAATGAATTGACCAATATTGTCTACTGAAAATATTTTGTTGTATGAATAAATCTTGTCTTGTGTTTTGGAAGTAGAGTATCGTCTGTAAACTTTTTACATAAATATATAGTTCATATTATTTGTAAATAAGAAAGGGATATAAAGCTGTAAATGAAGAAGTTTGACAATATACTCTATGAGGATCAAAAATGAAGATATGATTCCTGCTCTTTCTGAAACCCTCCATCAGCAAGTAGACAGTGAATGTTTTTAATTTTGTTCCCCTCTGTTCTGGAATTTGCAGGAGTTCCTTGCCATATGACTCCTTGTTGACATATTATTGACCTTATTTCATTGTATATTAATTTTGGAAAATATAAATATAAATAAGAACATACACTCAATTCATTAAAATTGTTAAAAAATCAAACTTGGGGTATAGAAATGTGAAACAGACTCTTTTCACAGCTAAGCATTAGTGAAATCTTGTATTAGCAACAGAAGTGGGAAGGAATGTCTGAAGAAGGCCATGATTCAAATCATCCCACTGTAAATCAGTATGTATGCAGTGATGGTTGCCTGTGAGGCAAGTACATTCCAGGCCAGTAATGTGTTCAGAGCTGGACCGATAGCAGTTGGCCTCTCACCCCACAGACTGAGAGGAATGCAAACACTTTTGATTAATCAGGGCAACCACCTCCATCCAACTCTGGCAAGTTGGCTTGAGAGAAAGTTGCCTAGCTTTTGTTTCTTGGTAAATTGCACAAGAGGCTGCACTTTTTTGCATGATATATATGACTATGTGAACAAAAGCTAAATCCTGGGAATTTCTTGACTAGGAGTAAACAAAGTTGTTAGTGACACAAAAGAAGATCCCCAAATCCTAATTGCCCTCCTCAATCCTGTGGCTAAACTCAGAGCACAAGCCTAAATTGCGCTGGATTGGCCTGCACCAAATCCAGCATACCTTAGGTACGCTGGGAAGCCTCCCTGGGGCAAGGGCACGTTCGCACCCTTGGGGAACCCTTGGAGCACCCTTGGGCTCCAGCCTCCCCATTGGTTTCCTCAGTTCTGCACCTGCTGTTCAGCAGACGCAGAACTGAGGAAGCGGCGCAGCCTGAATCAGAGCCACATGGCCCCCCCAATGAGGCCTAGGATGCGGCCCGCCCACCCTCCACCCACCCCTGCCCCAAACTGCCCATTCTCCACCCGCCCTCCTCCCAGAATCTCCCTTGCACCAGCCGAATTTGCCTGGTGCAATGGAGGCTCCCAGTTGATGCTCTCAGGCCAATGCTATTCATAGCGTCGTCCTGAGAGCTCTAGCACCAATGCGGGGGTTCTGCTCAGTCCCATCCCCCACGTTGGCGCTAATGATGTAGCTTTGATGCAACAATCTTGCATTGATGCTACGTTTGGGGCAGGATTGCACTGCCCGTCAAGGAGTCTGTGGTAGAGGTAGCAACCACAGTCTTGGTAGGATGCAAGTCATTAGAAGCATCCATTTAGGGCATGGTATGAGCAATCAAGGCCTATCAAGTCACAAAGGAAGGTTCCTTGATGAGCTCACCCCACCAAAGATCCCATAGGGTCATGTAGGTAGAAAAGGTATAAAATGTTGGGATGCAGGAGTGTACGTGTCTTTGTTCTAGATTGCTTGGTTTGCATGCTGCCTTGCTGTTGAGATGGTTATTCATTGGCCCTCTGGGGTTGCATGAAGTACCCCACTGTACTTAGCTGTACTATACTCAAGACTGGTAACCAACTGTTCCCTTCTCTTTTAGGACACCGTCCTAGGCGCCCTGTAGCATTGACGCTACATGGCACCTCGCATCTGCGCTCTCACTCTGAGACTGGTGCTGCAGGCAGTGCTGGCCTTGGAGTGCCTGCACTTCTCTTGCTCTGCACCAGCTGACCTTGGCTGGCGCAGAGGCATGACGAGCTGGGCAGGGGGAGGGCGGACAATTCGGGCTGCATGGTCTCCTTGTTTAGCAGGCACAGATCCAAGGAGTCCATAAGGGAGGCTGGCACCTTCCCTATGGCAAGAGCACAAACATGCCCTTGCATTATCTGTCAGTTTGGGGATCGTTGATGTGGATAGCAGTGTGAACAAACTCAAAATGCCTCTAAGTAGGCTACTGGTAAGACTGAGCTTTTCAAAAAAAAAAGTCAATTAAGAAGGATAGGCAAACAAGGCAAATGCATGCTTACTTGGTGTAAGATAGCCGTCCCTAAACTAGAGAAAGTAAAAAGGGAAAAATGCAGGAAAATGGTGCTTCTTTGAACAAGGAAAGTAGCTCTTCCAAGATGAGGGCAGCTACGAGAGCAAGACAAGCTTTAGTTCCGCACTCTCCGTTTTGCTTCAGTGGGGAAGAAAGCACAGAAAGTGAAAGAAGTCCTCGTGGGGGAAGTGACCATCAAAACACACTGCAGATTGGCACTGGGCAGCAGGTGTGGAATCTAAAGTGGTGGAGGCCACTACTGGGAGAGAGACCACCCAAGTTGAGCACTGACAAAGTTCAGCTTCTAGAGCAGAGGGAGTTCTAGGACTTTGTGCATGAAAAGTAAAAGCATTCCTAGGTGGACAAAGATGTTTGGAACTTCTCCTGGGTATGTAGCCAATATCTTTCCAGAACTAAACTGAGCTAGAGTATGTCCTTCCAAGAGAAATAAAGGCTTGGTTGCACCCCAGTCAGAGAAATTCCTGCAGGATACAAGGTATGAAAAGGTGTGTCATTGGTGGGAGAGGCTACTGGTGAGAGAAGATTCAGAAAGAATCTGAAAAGACTGTCCTGGTGTGTTGGTCACTGGGCAGCTGGAACAATGTATTATGCAGCAGGAGTTGTTCAGCGAAATTATATAAAGATGGAACACCCAAGTTTACAAGACTTTAGAAGAAAGGAGACACATAGATGCCCAGAGCACTACAGCCTTCCATCCCCTTATTAGCATGATCACACTCCCTCCAGAGCAAAGTACTGCATAGCTTCTAAGGAAATGTCAACCAGAAGCCAAAATGGGTTTAGGATAGATGGTCCATGTGTTGGACAAGAGAGGATGTTGGCAACCATATGGGGCAATGGTTCCTAAACATTTTCAACTGGCAGCTCCCTTCATCTACCAGGCCATTGGCTGCAGTTCCCCTTTAGGGCAACAATCCTATGCATTGTGTAGGGCAACGAGTTGTGTTTTTTTTTGCAAGGATTCCATGGTTCTCCTGGCTGGTTTCTGCAGCACCCTGAGGAGCCATGTCTCACAGTCTGGGTACCACTGGTGGAGGGTATTGCCAAAGAAAAGGCATTAAGGGGGTAAGCATATTTGGAGTATGGGACCAAGAACAAATCATATGTAGTCACTTAGTCATCAGTTAGCAATGAATGGATGTGAGAGCTGGACCATAAGAAAGGCAGAGTGCCGAAGAATAGATGCTTTTGAATTATGGTGTTGGAGAAGACTCTTGAGGATCCCCTGGACTGCAAGGAGATGCAATAGGTCAATCCTCCAGGAAGTCAAGCCTGATTGCTCCCTGGAAGGACAAATCCTGAAGCTGAAGCTCAAATACTTTGGCCACCTCATGAGAAGAGAGGACTCTTTAGAAAAGACCCTCATGCTGGGAAATATTGAAGGCAAAAGGAGAAGGGGGAGGCAGAGGATGAGATGGTAAGCTAGTGTCACCGAAGCGATGAACATGAAATTGGGCAAACTCCGGAAGCTAGTGGAGGACAGGGAGGCCTGTCGTGCTGTGGTCCATGGGGTCGCAAAGAGTTGGACATGACTTAGCGACTGAACAACAAGTCTTCAGTACTAGTTCAGTACTTTTTATATTGCCCTCAAAGAAAAAATGGGTTCGAACAGGAGCAAGGAAAATTGCTCATGACAGTTTAATAAAAATATATGAGCTTTCAAAAGTAAAATATGTCATGCTGTGAGACACAGATATAGATATGATAGTTATGTTCCTATGCTGTGGTCTCCATATGGGAGATGATAAAGTGGGATTAGATGTCAGAAGTGCAAGATCACATGTTTACCAACTGTAGAGAGTTAAACAGTTTGTTTCTGTAGTATTACTTTATTCACTGGGCAAATAGCATTCCCTGGCCATGTTTGTCAAATCTAGCCTACTCTGAGGGTGCAATCCTAACCTGGAGTAAGGCAGCACAGTTAGGCCAGCAAAGTGTGGCCGGCACAAGGGACATCGTAAAATATGTTTGGACTACTCTCTGAGTCTGAGAGGCAGCACACAGATGTGCACCATCCTCCCTGACTCCAAGAGTGGTCCAAACACACTTTATGGTGGCCCTTGTGCCAGCCAAACTTTGCTGGCCGAACTGTGCCAGTCTAACTCCAGGTTAGGATTGCATGCTGAATAATTCATTCATTCATTCATTCATTCATTCATTCAAATAGTATTTATATACCGCTTTTCAACACAAAGTTCACAAAGCGGTTTACAGGCAAATAGTAATAATAAAGTTAAATGGATAAATATGAATAATCAGTTAAAGTAGTTGTATCTTTCTGAACTCTGACATAATCAAACTCTAGTCTTCTTCCAGACAAGACTGGAAGGCAACATTAGATGTATGGTATTTCTGGCTCTCCTGTGAGTAGATTTTGGGAAAATACCAAACACCACCATTGTAAATTCTGGAGGAAATGAGAAAAGGCCCCATCAATTTTGAAACATAGTTGTACTTGATTGAAATTTCACCACACATCTCAAGGGTGCGCTAAAGCAAACTTTAGTGAAAATAAACCAATTCTTTGATTTTCTAAGAATTGGTGAAATGACTTCCTTGATCTTTCTTCACCAAATTTTCATGTGTAACAATGACGTTTTTCAGTTTTCTTTAAGAATCAACCTTAAAAAACCCAAACTTTTGGAAACGTTCTATTCTTCCCTTATAATTATTAGACTGCATGCGGGGAGGTGTTCTGCCACACATTTTGAGATACTGAACTTTGCCTATTTATAGGCTCTTTATAAGGCAGTGATAGATAACTTTTTTCAGCAGGTGAGTCACAAAGTGAAGTCCAAAGTATGCGAAGGTACTGCTGTAGTGTACACTTCAGACCTGATACTGCATAGCACACTCTGGAGTGTTTCTGTTTCTATACTGTGTAGCCCAAGAGCAGAGAGCATGACGCAGTACAAAACTAGAGAAAAAGACAGTTGTGTGAACATGCAAGAAATGCAGAGTGCATGTTGCGCTTCTGGCCACTGCTGAAAAAGTACGAGAAAGCACCTTCCAGCCGCGCACTCAATAGCAGGCTGCCCAGAGCCTTCCTGCCCACATTGCCAGAGCTGCAGTTGCCCACTGGAGCAGGCAAGCCACTGTGGGAGGCAGAACAGGCAGGGGAAGGGTGGCATCGTGGCAGGAAGGGAGCAGAACCAGGCGGGAGGGGGCATGTCAGGGGGCAGAGAGGCTGTAGGAGGAGTGGAAAGTCTTGCAAGGAAGATAAAAACTGAACTAGAATTGAATGTAACAATTACAGTAGTGCTGCCAGAATGGGTGACAGCAAAATACACAAAGATGTATGAAGAAATTTTTACCTGACTGTGTCTTCAGGTAGGATCAGCTTGATCTGTAAATTTGCACAAGGGCCACAGCAGAAGGGGAAAAAAATCAGTCAGATCCAAAAGAAAAACCCTATGCATGTGCCCAAGAGTTTCCACTGCAGCAGCACAACAGTATGCTTCAAAGGACGCCCCAGACTTTCCAGAGTGGCTTTTCAAGGACAGAAGAAGCCCCAGGTGAATAGCGTCTCAGAAGCTCCAAAGTGTGCGCACAGAAGCTCTGCCTACCTCTCACTGGATCCTGACCTTTTTTTACACTTAGACATTGAGTCTGCTTGTTGCTGTTCCCACCCACTTCATGGCCAGGCATAATGGGTGCCTCCAAGCTGATAGACTGGCTCCAGTGCAACTGTAAATGATCAACTGTACAACAAACCACAATACTTACTTGGCAGCTGAAAGATGGAGGGAGTTCTTAAAGAAAGGCCCTTGGGAATTCACCACCGTGTGTAGCATTGGAAAATTCATACTAATTATATACTTATATTTTTATATGGAGAAACAGGTGAGGCCTCTGTGGGCTGTCAAAAATAGAACAAAATATAAATATGAATGATACCATGCTATTGTTATTGGTTCCTTTGCTTGCTGCTAGGTTAGAAAGTGTGTTGGTGAGTGTTCAAGACCTCTTAACTATTGAGATTTGCATCTCTCACAAATGAGAAAGCTTATATGCAAAGTTGCCGATGAGATCTTAAAAAGAGAAGATTTCAAGCCATATTCTACTATGTTGGACTACTCAGTATTAGCAAGGGTTGAAGGTTGAGTGTCATGTAATTGCAATTATTCTTGTGTGTATAAACAACAACAACAACAACAACAACAACAACAATTAATTGTATTTGGTATTTATATACCACCTTTCTTGGTCATCAGATTGCTCCTTTGACTTTAATTCAAGGTGGTTTACATAGGCAGGCATTTTCTAAACCGCAAGGGTTTTACAAATCACAAACAAGGTTCTAATCATACAGGAACAACTACATGCAGATGACACTTTCATCGTCCAGTCCTTCTTTTAGCCGCACAATTGCCTTCTGCTGGCTGATAAACTGCTTCTTATCAGTCGCATTCCCGAGGTCTGCCGCACACGGAAGCTTCCGGTGTTCTCAAACTGGCGACCTTCGGATCTTATCTTCAGGCATTACTGTGGTTTTAACCCTCTCGACTAGACCTTCTGCCCTAGGTACAGGGTACAGAACAATGTCTTGCAGCCCAATCCTAACTAAATTCCAGCACCGCAATGCAGCAGAACCAGTGTAGCCTCCCAGTGGCAGATCTAGGGGGGCAGGGGGGGCAAGAGCCCTGGGCGCCATCTTGGGGCTGTCTAGGGGGGTGCCAGTGGCCCCTGCAACATTGTGCAGGTAGACCTGGGCTCTGGAGCCCAGGTCTACCCATTGGGACCAGCCGCGAGTAGACCTGGGCTGCCTTCAAGGGGAGTGCAGGTCTATCCATGGTCATTTCTAATGGGTAGACCTGGGATCCCTCGAGGGGAGCACAGGTCTACCCGTGGTCGTTTCTAATGGATAGACCTGGGCTCCCTCGAGGGGAGCCCAGGTCTACCCACGGTCATTTCTAATGCGTAGACCTGGGCTCCCTCAAGGGGAACTCAGGTCTACCCGTGGTCGTTTCTAATGGATAGACCTGGGCTCCCTCGAGGGGAGCCCAGGTCTACCTGGGGCTGCTTCTGGTGGGTAGACCTGGGCTCCCTCGAGGGGAGCTCAGGTCTACCTGGGGCTGCTTCTGGTGGGTAGACCTGGGCTCCCATGGGTGCCCACTTCTATTGGGTGCCCCGGGCGCCATTTTGACTAGGTCCGCCCCTGTAGCCTCCACCACATCCAGTGCAGGAATTATGGCTGCAGGAGGTCTCCTCCTCAAGACCTTTGTTCCCTTACCCCAGGTAAAGTCCTAGCAACCTCTATGGGGCTACTTCGATTCCTGCCAGCTGTATAGCTGACACAAATTCAGGCCATCCTGTGTTAGACTTTCAGGTTTGG
The DNA here is from genome assembly GCA_029204185.1 of Lerista edwardsae. Classification (NCBI taxonomy): domain Eukaryota; kingdom Metazoa; phylum Chordata; class Lepidosauria; order Squamata; family Scincidae; genus Lerista; species Lerista edwardsae. The sequence goes on from JAJKFI010000032.1 coordinate 8,534,551, forward strand.
GATGGGGGATAGGATATGGCATTCCCAGCTCCCTCCCAGGACTGATCACTGTCTGATCACTTCCTCCTCACTACCCTGCCCTGCCCTTCAATGCCTCCCCTCCCCCATCCACCCTCCCACCATCCAGCAGAGCGCATACCACTGCTGGTGGGCACTGGCCTTCAACTGGTGTTGGCAGGCCGGCATAAGGCTTTCTGCACTTTTGTGGCACCCTTGTGACAATGTGCTTGCTCATCCCACTGGTGGAGGCTGACATAGGATTGTGCTGTTATAAAGAATGTTGGTAAGCAGTTTGACAAAAATAAAAAAAGGAAGAAAACAATGTGGACGAGGGAAACACCAGAAAATCTTGAAATCAGAAACTCCTGCCACATACTCCTCCCCAACCACTTGCCCATGGTGGAGCATAGGATATGGGCTATGCTTAGCAGCTAATTTCAGCCCATCTACCCCAGTACTAAAGCTCATGCCAAGGTAACCAGAACTAAGAAGGCAGGGCATGTGGCATAGAGTTATACCTTCCTGGCTTTGTGTTGTGCACACCTGGAGCTCACACATCCAGGAATTATATTGATGGGAATTGTGAAGAAAGGGAATTTTACGCACAAAGGGTGCACTTTGCACAAGCAACCTGGTATCCCTCATAATCTGTATGTCAAGATACTTGTTCATGCTCCTTGTCTGGAATTCTTATTGCAAGTATTCTGCCCCAGGAGGATTCAACACACAAACATAACCGTCACGCTCACAATGCAAGGAGAAAGAAATTCAAAGAAATCCTACAGAGTATGTAATCCACTATGTAATGATGATGCATCTTTGTCTCATCACACACACCCCATCAAATATTGACCCTTCAGTATTGTCAGTTGGGTCTTTTGCTGTAAACCAGGGATCTCCAAGCTATAGTCTGGGTGCCAAATCTGGCCCACCAGAAGATTTTATGCAGCCCGCAACAACTTACAATATTTGACATTTTTACTCCTTATATATTGTTTCTCTGTTTAAGCACAACATTGTTCCTTTGTAAGCATCCTTTGTAAGCATTTCTTTCTTGTTCTGAATCATACTATGTTGGTTAAAAAAATCCAAATAAAACCTATTCATTCATTTAAATATCATTCATACATTTATAAAATTGTTTTTTTTCCCGGTTTGCAAAAATGTGTAAAATATACGATGTAACGTTTTGAGACCCCTGCTTTCAATTGTATTGCCTAAGCAGTCCCTCATTTGCCAACAATAATAACAGTGAGCATCTGCTCTCTTTTGGTTAATGCCAGGTACTCCAACCATTGCCATGTATTTAAATATTAGGAAAATAATGTGTCAAAGCTTTAAGGCAGTGTGGCCTAGCTGCCAGGGCACCACAGAAGCCTGGTATAACCCTCTGACTGTGCTGACCAGGAAGGGAAAGTAATTGGTGATGGAAGTAATTGGCGATGACAATAAAGTTCTCCAATCTTTATTGGAGATTAAATAAATCTCCAATAAAGATTTATTTAATCTTTAAATAAATTTGGACATCTCACTTCTCAATTGTAATGTTGGTTGGGGTTGCCAGAGAAAGTAATTTTTTAAAAAGAAAGATTTGTGGAAGTAAAACATAATTTCAAAAGATATAGCAATACAAAATTGGTATGATTGAAGCTGGGAGCACCAATGCTTATCTTTTGAAATATGTAAATCTCCAGACTTTTTATTTCATAAATACAATATTAACTGCAATAATAAGACTTTGCAGTCTTGCAGTAACCAAGATGGATCCTGTGGGCATGAACACCACAGACCTTATTGGTCCTTGTTTATAGATGTCATTTATTCTCTGGTACTAGGGATTGAATTGAACTCACCAATAATAACTGATGTATTAGATAAACTTTTAGTCCTCCATGTGCAAAGCTAATGCATCCTGCTGTCCTAGGGAGCTTCATGTTGTTCATTATCTCTCTCTGAATCACTGATTGTAATGCTTTATAAAACCAAATTATCCTTATTTATATGTTGTTATATTTGAATGTTTTTAAGGTTCTGCACAATGGGCTTGTCATGGAGATGGATCATCCAACAGCTGGGAAGATCACTGTTCCAGGTTAGCATAATTATTTCTTTTCTATATGATTCTGTGCCCTATATCAGGGGTCTCCAAACCCCGGCCTGTGGGCCACTTCTGGCTCATGGAAGGATTTTATCCAGCATGTGTGTCACCCCGCTGCCAGTCTGGCCTGCAGCAGCTCCTAGGGCGCGCATATGCTCAGGCTCTCTGAAGCTAGACCAGGACTTCCCGGCAGCCGGAGCCTCGCTCCAGCATGAGGAGCACATGCCCAGTGTGGCTGACAGCAAGCTGAGGAGCACAGTTTCCAGTTGTCAATCTCCTGATCCAACACACAGGCTTCATATGTGTACCCAACACAGCATTAACTCCTGACACTGAAAGGGAACCTGCTCTGTTTCTTGGATACAGCTCCTTGCCCCACTGCTTCAACAATAAGTGACTTACCTTATCAAAGCTGGTACACCACTTTGTTGGACTGACAGGCATCATTTGTAGGCTTGGGCCTTCAGCTGAATGACCATTAGACTGACATTAAAACACCAGTAGTACTACCAATGAATCTTGTATGTTCTGCAAGAAGTATTTAGATGGTTATCTTCAAACTTAAATGATCAAGAAAGGAGGTAAACTAACCTGTTCAAGTACAGAATAAGCAGTTACCATGGATGTTTGCTCCAGTCTAGATAGTATTGCCCAGGTCCTAGCAGTTTATGGATGATACTCAGTTCAGTTGCATTCCTAGATGAGAGCGAAAACATCTCCTCCACTTTGCTTTCACACCTGCAAATGGCCGTGAAGGCAAGGGGAAGGAGCAGCTTTATACAAGCGTCCAAGAGCCTGAAAAACTTAGTGTTTTGCCTTCCTCTTTGAATACCACTGATGATACTGAAACTCAGTATCCAATCTACGGGTGGAGAGAGTTTCATAGTTGTGACATAATTACTAAATAAATTTCTCTGCATGCCTTAATTGACTTGACTTGACACACAGATAATGCAATCCTAACCTGGAGTTAGGCTGGCATAGTTAGGCCAGGAAAGTTTGGCTGGCACAAGGGCCATCATAAAGCATATTTGGACCACTCTCGGAGTCAGAGAGGATGGCGCATGTCTGTGTGTTGGTCTCTGACTCCGAGTGATCCAAATACCTTTACGGTGTCCCTTGTGCTGGCCAAACTTTGCTGGCCTAACTCCAGGTTAGGATTACACTCAGAAACTTTGAGAGGATAGTCTTGCTTGATATGAGATATTGTATCTGGGAATAAGAGAATAATAATAATAATAATAATAATAATAATAATAATAATAATAATAATAATAATAATAATAATAATAATAATACATGTATTTATATACCGCCTTTCTTAAAGTCACTAGATTTCTCTAATGATTACAACTCAAGGCGGTTTACATAGGCAGACTTTTTCACAAACCCGAAGGTTTTTACAATTTACAGAATGTTCTATCTTTCAAGAACCACATTCAAACAGATCTTTCTTTCTGGATTTAGCCTTCTTTCTTTAGCCACCCGTCTGTCGTCTGCTGGCTGATAAACGGCTTCCCTGCTCTCACCAGAGACGCAGCTGCGTTCAGCACACTCCTCCCACGGGCAGCTGAAACTCAGCTTTTAATCAGCCGCAGTTTGCAAGGTCTGCCGCTCACACAGACTTCCGGGAGTCTTGAGCTCACGACCTTGAGATCTTTAGTTGTTATGTTCGGGCAAACGGAGGCATTAACCCTCTCGGCTAAATCTTCTGCCCAAGGAGTAGTCTCTTATTTGTGTTGCATTCTAAGGTATTTGACCCAGTTCATACATTATCTTTGTGTTATGATTTATGTTACAAAAATCATTCTCTTGTGTTGGATTCCTATACTGCATTTGACAATATATAGACCTTCAGTATCATGTCAGGTACTTCCCAGACCAGCATTTGTTCTACAACCTTGAAGGTCTACCTCAAGGATGGGGTAGGGTCTACCTACTCATGTGATTTGCAGTGTAGGAGCTGACCATGGGGGAGTAAGGAAATCCTTATACCTCGAAAGGAAGACATGAAATGGATAGCTATTGACCAAAACAATAAGCAATACAGGAACCTAGATGGGCCCTTGGTCTGATCCAGCAAGGCTCTTCTTATGTTCTTGGGGCCCAATCCTATCCAAATTTCCAGTATCATTGCAGCCCCAACTGGAATTGTGCCTGGAGGGACAGCAGGTTTGCTGAAAATGTCCTACTGAACTAGCCTCAGCAGGTAGCAGCCTGGTATGCTCTATGCTTCCTGCAACTTTCAGAGATCATTAAGGAGTGCTGTCATGTTAGCTGTTTTGCCTCTCTTTCCGCTCAGTGCAGGGAATTCAGCACTTCCTGTGGCCAAATTTCTCTGATTCCTGGGGAAAGGGGCAGAGAAGAGACCTTCTAATTTGACTTCGTGGTTTACAAAAGCTCCTTTTGATAAAGTATGGGAACCTTTATCTTTTAAAAAAATCATGAACATGGGTTTGATGAAATGTTCACTCTTTGTTTTTACAAATGTTTCTGTTAAACCATCTATGATGGCAATCCTCAAACCACTTATTCCATGGTAGTCTCTTTGAAGTTAATTGCTTACCCTGGAGTCAGTTGGACTAATCTGGAAAAAAAAACACAGCATATATGTGCACATCTGTGTTTGTTTTAGGTTTACCTTGAGCCTTACATAAACTGTGGCATTATGTGTTTGAATGAAAGGGCAAAAGCTGGCTGAGTAGCAGAAGGATGGTACAGTTTACAGCATGACAAAAGGGAATTTCCTCAAAATAGTTTTTTTAAAAAAAGAAATTGTTCTTCTTTGAGTTACTTGGATAGATACAGAAAATAGACCTGGAGTGCAGAGAAAAATGAGGATACTGATCTTATAACACTGCCTTTCCCTGTTTTTCTGTATCTCTTAATAAAATGGATATTCATTTGCAAAGCTCAATCTCATGGTTACTGGTAGCCTAATGGGAGACACTTTGAAGTTATTCGCTCCACTATCCCGTCAATGATCTCAAAACAGCCATATACTGTATTTTGACCTCTTGCATTATGATTACCCCAATTTGGTTTAGTTCTGGACTGGTTAGACCTGGGCCTAAGATGTGTATGCACATTTAATAGCACATTTAGACCACTCTCGGAGTCAGGGAGGATGGCGCACATCTGTGTGCTGGCCTCTCTGATTCCAGGAGTGGTCCAAACATGCTTTATGGTGGCCCTTATGCTGGCCAAACTGTGCTGGCCTAACTTCTAGTTAGGCTTGCGCCCTAAATTGCACAATACTGTATTAATAAACAATGTTCTGATTGTTTCTGAAGGAAGTGGTTTACAGGTGTGTCCTGGTCTCTGCTGGGGTTCTTTCCAGACACCACCTTGGGTAGTTGTAACCATGGATACTGGGGACACCTTTTTAAAGATAGGGAAACATCAGTGGTTTTGCTGCAACAAGGTAAAAAAGAGTTCATTGGAACAAGGTTCAATGTCCCCCTATCTTTTTAATAGGCATTCCAGTATCCATAGTATCCGTGGATAACTGAAACGGTGGATACTGAATCAGTTGATACCACGGTAAGCCTGTACTATCCACTCTCATGGTGATGCCCAATGCTCCAAAGATAATTTACAGCCAAATTATCCTCCCCACCATTGGGCTGAAGGCAAACCCAAGGTAAATAAAAATTACCTCATAATAGGTCTACAGGTCACCTATGGGTCTCCTTGGACCCAGGCCAATCACTTTGCTGGGGTAAGTCTGAGATACAAGTCACTACTGCTAGGAACCCCTCACTCTCTCTCTCTCTCTCTCTCTCTCTCTCTCTCTCTCTCTCTCTCTCGAAGACACCCCCTCCCCCCTGCCCTGAAACTCCCCCTAGCCCTGCTGTATAGCTAGAAAGACATATCTTCCAAGGCTGCTCCCTTAACCAGGCTGCCTCCTTACCCATATTCCTCCAAATGCGACCTGACCAGTCATGTCTAGAGTGTGTTCTGAGGGCCAGGGGTGCTGCGTGTGGCCTCCCTGACCCTCAGAATGCCTCAGTGGACCAAAAATAGTCATTTTTGAGTTTGGCTAAAAACCAGCAATGACTGTTGTTGGCCTGCATCTTGTTGCCACTCCATTGCATCTGGCATTCTGAGGTAGATTTCCCAGTTACAGTGTGTTCTTCACAGTGTCACTGGGTGTTTTATGATAACAGGATGCTTCTCTGCTATTGGGACGCCAATTTATCAAATAAAATATATCAATTTATAGTAACTTAAATTATGTATTGTTTAATTTATAGCCCAATTCACAACTCCCCCATGCGGCATTGTAGCAGTGCCAACCTGGGGTCCCCTGAATTACATGGGGGAATTTTGCCTCAAGAGATCTCCTTGGCATAAGAGAACTTGTTCCCTTGCTCCAGAGTAAGCGACTGCATGTCCAGTGGGTCAACCTAGACCAGCACCAGTGATATAGCTGACACAAGTTCATGTTGACCCATGAAGGTGGATCAGGCCTAGTGTATAGCCCTGTGCAAGGCCTGTCAGCCATCTTAAAGCTGTCTGCTTTTTCACTGGATGTTCCCGTGAGAAGTTGGGCCCAAAACAATGATCTCAACTACAGCTGGCCATTCCAAAGCACATTACGTAGTGTCTTCTCCAGAAATGAAAGGTTCATAGTTATCACTTGCTTGTACCAGCTTCTCCAATTACTTGGTTGCACCTGTGTGATAAGATGCTTCCAAGCGATGAAAACCTGGAAAGTAGTCATACATAGTTTATAATTTCAGAAACATACATCACCTTGAAGTCACTTAGCCTGTTTTTGCTAATTTCTGCTGAATCACTGAAGATGTAAAAACCTAACCTGGATAATCTCATGATAAACTTAGCTTGTGGCTCTCAGGCTCTGTTAGACACTTGCAGACTGTGTTGCCCATCATCTTTCCTGAAAATGCTTCTGTACAGTCTGTGCTCTTTGATTTTAGACAAATTAAGCTCTTTTATGACATCGTTGGACCAGACTTGCTTCTTCCTCAGATTCCAAAGAACCTCCTGCCCATAGCCAGAGCTAGAGCCTGAAACACCTGGATGCATTCCATCTACCCCCTGCCCCATTAAGGCCAACCCACACCACTCTCCAATGCCATAACCAGCCTTACTTGAGGCAGCAGGCATCTACAGTCCATCACTGCATGGACCCAGCTGCTCATTACTTCCACCAGCAGCCAGGCTGTGGTCTTCTGCTGACAGTCTGACATGTGTCCTGCCAGCATAGCACACCTTTAGGACTGGGCTGCAAATGTTGTAACTTGGCAGATCTGAATACTGGGTATACACCAATGCATTAAATCAGTCTCTGGCTATGTCATCCCACTGGAGCCTGCATCATGCTTGAATGTAAAGAAATTAGAAGGTTGAAATTAGAAGTGAATTTATGTTCCTGTTGACAGCTGCTAAATTACAGATATGTCAGATGAAAAAGCAAACATCCATCACAGGTTGGTTTGATTGGGAACGCTTAGTTGTGGACAACGTCCCACCCAAAATCAAAGGGTATGCAACTAGCCTTCTTTGTAAGCTGTGCGGCCACACAGTTGGAATTCAAGCCCCACACAGCTTCCTTCGCAGTGCTGTGAGGCTTGGTGACAACAATGTAATCGCCAAGCACTCTAGAACTGCCCCTTTGCAGCCACTGTAAAGTTCTGTGAACTCCATGAAAAAATTACAGGGAACATTGTATGCAACCCATCTTTTGTGGCTGGCGTCTTAAGATAAATGCTTCCCATGTGTAACATGTACTCTGCAAACCCAGTATGTGGCAGTCCCTTGCATTTTTGTTCAATCTTTATTTTGCAATATGAAAGGGGGCACTGGAATCGTTGTAGAATATTGGATTTTCTGGCACCGCCTAAAACCTGCAACATAACAAAACTATGGTTATTACTTGTTTTTGAAATGTGAAAATATTTCATTAAAAATATAGTAATGATATGGCTTTAAAAAATCCTTCCTTTGATTAGGTTCACAGCCCCATCCTAACAGGGGAGGGGATGTAATGGGGAGGGGAGGCTGCAGGAGGAAGGTGAATCTGGTGGTGATGGCACAAGCTGGATCCTGTCCCCCTATCTTGCAGCTTTCCCTTCCCCTTTTCTCTCATCAGGCGTGTGCTAGCAAAATTGCTAGTGCAGGTCTGAGGAGACCCATTGTTTGAGACCCACACAGGGATAGAAATGGGCAGTGCAATCCTAATGTTGCCCAGAGCTTATGTAAGTCCCTTGTGACAGCTCCTGACTGCTGAAAAAGTGCCGTAAAGCACATATGTGGCTACTCAGAGACGTTTGCTGGCTCTGAAAGCCAAAGCTACACTGGGACCTGGTGAGTTTGTGCCTGCCTGGGCAGGCTAGCACGGGGGTTGGGGGTTGGGAGAGGGTGGCAGGAGGGAAGGTGGTTCTGGGCAGGGGGAATGTGCAGGGAGGGCAATCAGGAGGTATTTCAGGCCCAGGAGGGGGTGGAAATAGCTTTAGTGACTTATTGCCAGATTCTAAAGCCCATACCCAGCCCAATCGGCCTTACACAGCAAAATCGTGGCACATATCCAGGTAGCCCTATTGGGCTGGCTGGTGTGCAACACAGGGTGAGGGGAATAAAATCCCCTTACTCCAAGTTGTGCCCAAGCCCACTCCTCACCTGCACTGGATACAGGGCAGGCCAGCATTGTGTCCTTAAATCTGCTTTCCCTGCTGAAGCCGCCCAATCTCCCCACCCCTGCTGGATACAGCACAAGCGTTTTGGGGGCAGCTGCACCAGAAGGGAGGGAAAAGGATAGGATTGTGTTGTAAAGGAATTCTTCCAGGAAAGAAGTTTGAAATTCTAGTGATGTCCAGGAAGCCTTAGTTGTGTTCAGTAGGGCATCATGTATACAATTCTGCCATGACTTCTTTCCCCCAATCCAATGATATTAGTTACAAAGTGACTGCATGTTGGGGCATTCATCTGTATCAGCAAGTAATGTGATGTGAATGTTTCTATCGTCACATTTTAAACTTACCATGTTGCCTGCATAAAAGAAAGAGGCCAACTAGAAACTGAGCGATAGTTTTAGAAGCAAATATCAAGTAGAAATACCTTGCAGATGGCAACAGGAAAAGTACATAAAGTTTTCATGTTGCATGCAGCCCACAATCTATCTTTGCGAAAGAAAATACTCCATAAGGGACCAGGTTAAACTGCAAGAAGAGGAAAGGGATGAAAAGGAATGTTCTAATGGCTGTCAACGGAGGTAGAGAGAACTGGCCGAAAAGTGAGTTTTCACATAGGTAAGCAATAGTGCTACCCAAACTGTAGTTATTTTGAACTTTATTAAAACTCAAAATCTGTGACAGTGCAGTGAAACTAAAATAAATCATCTTATTCTCTGATGATTTCCCATTTAGATGGGGTTTCTATAAAGGGCCTGTTGTATTGAGGCAGATGGCTAAATGGTTCTGAAATTAGACAGTCTTACAGGAAAAGCACAACTATTTTCTTTCCTCTCTGAGAATGGGTGAATATGCATGAATGCAACGGTTCAGTATGGCCAGGTCTTAAATCTGTAAAGTGCACAAATAACTCTTGGCCTCCATTGAGTGAAATGTCCATTGACATATTCCTGTGCCCTGACGATAACCTTATTGGTAGTGGCAAAATCCGAAGTGACTGATACTCTGCATGCGTTTTCTGTGCCAGCCTCATGCAAAAGATGGAGACAATCCATTGTTAATTTGATTGGAAGCAAAGTTTCTGCATTGGTCCACACTCACTTCACGGTGGGCCTGTCTGGCAAACTGCTGAAGAGCAACACTGGGAGAAGGTGCTCTGGGAGAACTCTGGGAGAAGGCTATGCCTGGAATATTATTCTTAAAAGAAGCTAAGGTCTGAATCTAAGAAATCTGCCCTGGCTTTTGAAGGACAAAATGACTCCCCTAAGAAATACACAGCAACAGAAATCAACTCTATCATTAGATAAGGAAGTGATAAACTATTTACATATTTATTCCTATGTTTCTGAATTTTATACATCAAAGGGGGTGGGAAGTCTCTCAAACTCTTTGAGTCAGGGAATTCCACTTCTGCCCAACTATCGTAGAGAAGTCTGTGTTCTGCATGCTTGCATGCCAGTTGATAGCCCATGGACTGTTTCTCAACAACAGTATCAGAGTAGAGTGTCTCTGAAGCTCTTAACAAGTTATGTCCAAATGAAGTACGTTTACCTAAGATGAGTTACCTTGCTTGTTCTTCCTCTCAGCTAGGGATATAGCACCCGCCTAAATGGAGTCATTTTCCATAGAAAATCCACTTTTGAAAAGTTGAACAATACTCCAGTTGCCTTAGCTTGCCATAAAATCTGGCTCTTCTCTCTTAAGGCCATGCACTTGTGGTTAGATAAAATCAGAGCAGTGGCATATCTGGAGGGGGGGGGGAACCACATGACCCCAGATGGCAGAATAGCAGCAGAGTGGCAGGGGTGGCATTCTGAGTGCCCCCCGCTCCAGCTGTCAGTTGCTCGCCCACCGGCCAACTTCGGTCATGTTTGGGTGGGTGAGCAGGCGGGCAGGTGGCTGGTGCAGCTCTGGCTGCCCAACCCCACAATTCAGGTACTCCCCTGAATCAGAGTGTTTGAGGGGCAGTCAAAGAAAGCATCTCTAGGCCTTCTTTGGGAATTGTCAGAGGACTAGAAATATTTGGTGAAGCCACTTGGGGTTTCAGGACTATGATTTCCACCAAAACTCCAGAAGAACTGCATTCATCCAGGTAACTGTTGGTCTCCCCTGACCTAGCTGGGCTATAAAAGCTTTTTTGTTCAGGGTTTTGCTTGGGCAACAACTTAGTCATGCCTACCTGGGTAACATCCCTGACTGTTACTCCTCTGGCCACTCACTGGACTCACTTCACCCCCAGTCCCAAGAACAAATAACTTCTGCTCACCATCCTGCCAGCCCTTTAGGTTGCAACACAATACCGACAACTACTGTTCATATGGCAGACACCACTGTAGTGCAGGCATGTCCCTGTATCTGCTGTTGCGGACCCCACTGTTGTGGATACCTGAAACGGTGGATACTGGAACACCTTTTTAGAGATAGGGGAACATCAGATAGAGCTTTGCTGCAACAAGGTAAGAAAAGAGATTTGTTTCATGTTCCCCTATCTTTTTAATAGGCGTCCCAGTATCCATGGTATCTGTGGATACCTGAAACGTAGGATACCAGGGCATGCCTGTATCTTTCAAACTAAGAGCAAAGGATATGGCCTGTAATTTGTAACCAAGCAATGCTTTTTGGCCTTGGAAGGTGGATCTTTTCTGTAGAACACATTTGTCTGTCCATTATGAGATGTATTTCTATGGTTACTGTGGCAACTGTTAAACAAGATATTAGGGAGCCTCCTGGAAAAAAAGAAATAACTGCCAGCTCCTCTACAGTGTGGTTCCTGTCATCCTTATTTGAAATCAGGCAGAGCCTGCAATTGGGGAGTCCATCTGAAAATTAGATTACCAGCAACTGAACACTGTGGTTTTAAACACAGTTGGAAGAAACCTAAAAGACATGGGAGAAGGTTCCAGATCCTTCTCCAACCATGTAATGCAAATACATTACATGAAGGATGATCTGGCTATAGACCTCATCCTCAGAATTGGACTCCATCCATTGGGGGGATGGGTTGAGCAGGAAGAAGCAATCACAAGTGTCTGTGATCTGTGATGTGTCAGTGTGCTGCCCATAGGACAGGTGATTTTACACACACACACACACACACACACACACACACACACACACACACACACCACCAGGAATAAGTTTGGGTGGACTTTCATTTTACACCACAATCACAGCGCAATCCTAGCTTGCCCCTCGCATCAACGCTATTGATGTAGCATTGACGCAAGGGGCAGAGCGCCGATGCGGGAGCGCCGAGCAGCACCCCCGTGTCGGCACGCCATCTCTGAAGCCAACGCTACTCGCAGCATCGGCTTTAGAGCACCGACAGAGAGCCTCCCTTGCGCCAACTGAAGACAGTCTGCGCAAGGGATTCTCCGTCCCGTATTGGGACAAGGATTGGTAGGAGGGGGAGGCAGGAAGCGGGACTTGGGTGGAACCTGGGCGGGTTTGTATGGCCACATCCTAAGCCCATCAGCGAGGCCACACGGTCTCTTCAGATCTGCCCTTGCTCTTTAGTGGAAGAAGATTCGAGGAGCACATAGGGGAGGCTGGAGCCTCCCCTATGGTAAGGGAGCAAATGCTCCCTTGCCTTGGGGGGGGGGGGGCTCCAGCCTCTCCTAAGTAGCACTGGATATGGCGCTGGCCCATTGGCCTTTCCAGTCCAGCACTGCTTAGGATTGTGCCCTCAGTTTATAAAAAAAAATATCTGCAGGGTTAAAGCACAGTGTAGAGTATGTAAAAGCATTGGGAACAATGGTTCTGAGAGCCAGAATGGCACAGTGGGTATAGTGCTGGAGTTGGGTTCAAATCCCTGTGCTTGAAGCCTTTGCATGTAGGAGGTCCCAGGTTCAAGCCTTGGCATCTCCAGAGATGCCCTGTCTAAAACTCCGGAGAGCTGCTGCCACTCCATATATCTAGGTAGAGCAATAGTGTAACACTGTAGGGCAGCGCAATCCTTTTCTCTGCCCCAGTGAGCCATGCAATAATGTCAAAATGGCCTTGGCGCATCCTATGTAGGAAAGGAGGTCACAGGTAGCTACCTTAGGGTAAGGGATTCCCTTTCCCTGGATAAGACCCGACACCCTCAGTGGGGCTACTCGGGCTTATACCAGCGAAATAGCTGGCGCAAATCCAAGCAGCACCTTGTCAGGAAATCAGACTCAGGAAAGGGGATAAGGGGGAGGCCTCTGTCATCATTCCTGCCCCCTCCCAGGATTGATCTACCCCCCCCGCACCCCATTCTGTCTTCCTGCTGCCCCTGCCGCCACCACTGCTGGCCTGTGGAGACCTCCTGCAGGCACAGGCCTTTCTGCCGGCACCATGAGCCTCCAATCCCATCAAATAGCAGCAAATTCTGCCTATGGGCAGAAAGGCGGGGTATAAATTTAATTAACAACAACAACAACATGCATGTTGCAATATCACGTGTGCTTGTCTGACCAGCACTAGGCCAGGTAGGATTGCACCATATGTTGCATTCATATATGAAACATAACTTGTTTGCAGAATAAAAAAGGATACCATCACATATGCTGTCTTCAACTCATTGGCGAAAGGTGGGAAATGGGATAAAAGGGGAAAATGTCTGGATGCACATTTTGTTGAGGGAGCGACAGCAGTCCATTCCTCTGGTGCCGTGGGGTGGAAAGGGGGGAATAAGAGTTTTCTCATCAAAACACCCACAAAGCAAAGTTCCTGATAGTATTCGTGATCTGCTTCACAAGGCTTAATTGATTACGGATGGCTTGTGGTGTTAACAGTACTAGTAGTAGAAGCAGCAGCAGAAGAGACTGAAAGTGAGGGGAGAAGAACTTTCATTGGAGTGGATTTAAAACACGCACACAGTAGAACTGTTAACTGTAGGTCTCCTTTATCTGGCTGTTAGCAGTGGGGGCCAGAATGGTGGTGGTGGTGGTGGTGGGAACATCCAAAAGAACTAGGTATATGGACAGAGAAGAATGTTACTTGAAAAATGTGGTCTTCCATTGAGGGATTTTGCAGGAAATTAAGGAAATCTGCACTACATGACATTGTTTCCTGCAGCTAGGAGATCTCACACAATAGGAAAAACAACAACAGAATTGGGGGGGGGAATTATGTATTCCTTTCCATTTATGGTGAGCACCTCTGCCTGAACTTCTGATCCTGTCTGCTTCTCATCACACATTCTTTTTTTGTGCATAGCTGATGTTGCTTGAGAAATTTTAATTTTGCTTCAGTATTTATGGCACATTGGAGACAAACAGCCTCACCAGCATTACCATTACTTCATTCATCTTTTTTAGTCATCAGTGCTGACTGCTTATGTCTTTTACATTCACAGGGCTGATTTCAATTTTAAGGAATTCAGTACCTTGTGAGGAACTCAGCAGAAATGATGCATGTCAACTCATTTGGCAGGGCAGTAAATGCTGGGGAAAAGAGATGGCAGGGTGAGCAACATTAATAAGTGCAAATTAGTTTACTGACATTGATTAGTGATCACAGATCCGAAAAAGAGAGAGGGAGAGAAAGGGGGGGAATGAAGAGAAAATGAAGACAAAAGGCAAATATATTGAAGGTATTTAAAAATGTTGTTGCAGTTTTTTGCTTTTCTTTTAATCGTGATTTTAACTGTTTATATCTTTTGTGAACTCAAAAGAGTTAACAGATGTTTGTAGCCTCCTCAAGAACTTTTTAGTTGAGAAGCAGGATAAACGCTATTGCAATGAATCTGTTTTTTAAAATAAAATAAAATCAAAATATATAGTTTGATTTATATTAATGGCCCTATCTGGAATTTGTGCTGCCAGCCCTTGCACTCTGGGAACACAAGGAACAACTCGCAATTGCACAAAAGCCGGGACACTGTTGCAGGCTTCCAGGCTGCTGCTGTAAATGGCCAAAGGTGTGGGGAGAATTGCCAGCAGCTCCAGGAGCCTCACTGGTGGGGGTAAACTGGCAGAAGGGCAGGGAGGGGTATATTCAGGGCATTCCAGGGCAGGGAAGGGGAGAGAAACGTGCAAGGAGAGGTTGGAGGTTGATGACAAACACACATGCCAGAGCCTTTCTCCCATTTTTTTTTAGCCTGCCCCACTCTCCTAGGACATTCGCCAGCTGCATAGCTTTGGATCTTTGTGGTCTTTGGAGATCCACAGGTATCCAGGAGGCCTATCCAGAGGTAAGTAAACTCTGGTTGGCCTTCTGCGAACCCCTACACCATTGGATGCAGCACACACTCCGTCAGTGTGACTGCATCATGTCAATGGTTGGGGATAGGATTGGGCTGTATAAATAGTTATATAGGATCTTTCTTTTAGGGAAGTGTTCAATAACAAAGCCCTTACACAAGGCCTGCAGTGTCCCCAATTAAAACAGCACATGTTTAGCAATACAGGTTGAGCCTTTTTATCCACAAGGGTTCCATTCCAGGAACCCTCACAGATGCAAAAAGACGCGTTAAATGAAATCATGCTGTTAATTAGCATTCAGCCTTTTAAAAAGCTGCTCTTTTGGGAGCCCATTATGCCCCTTGATTTGAGGGCAAAGGAAATCCTCACGCGCAAGAAGAATTTTGCAAAATGTTGGGGTTGGGGACATTTTAAGCAGCAGTTAACCCCTGCTAACTGGGCAAGAGACATTTTTTCAAGTGGTGTTCCTCTTATATTTAACAGGCGAAGAGTAATAGTCCCTCTTCACCCCTGCACAGTGTCTTTTCTAATGTCTGTTACTGGTTGTGTTCTGCATTTTTTAAGATTGTGAGCCCTTTTGGGACAGGAAGCCATTTAATTTTATTTTTTTGCCTGTAAACCGTTTTGTGAACTTTTTGTTAAAAAGTGGTACATAAATATTGATTGATTGATTGATTGATTGATTGATTGACATGGCAATAGGCTGCAGCCATTCTCCAGGGGCTTAGAGCCGTTAGTATCTATTGGCTGAAATAAGACCTCTTCCCTTCGCCCTAGAGCGAGATGAAAAATGCAAAATGGAAGTGATTAATCACACTCTGGGATGAAGGAGGAGGTCTTATCTCAGTGCGAATGAGATTTCATGGTTGCAGCTGCCTTGGTAAGAAAAGCTCTTTTAAAATGCTTGTTAAAATTCTTAATTAACAGCACGTGTTTGTTTCAAAGCCCTTCTCTTCTGCAGTCCCACTGATTGCAGACTGCACAGATTGCACTGACTGCAATCCCCTTCTCTTCTGCAATCCCATCAAATCAGCAGATGGGAAAACTGTGGATGAGAAGGCTCCACCTATATTTGGAATATGCATTTATCCAGGCAGCAGTATTCTTTTAAGGGCAATATTAAGAAGATTAGTATTAAACTAATAAAGCCCCACAAACCAAGTCAATATTACCATCCTTTCCTGAGTTTTATATGTATAGACAGGAATCCAGATATGCACACAGACTGTAGTGGAATGTCTGTATGCATACCTAGCTGCCAGTCAGTTGCTGTGTTCAGCTTCAACCACTCTAATCAACTTGTTAGGTAGTGGGGAGTTAACTCCCATCTCTCACTCTCCAGAAAAGTAATGAGTGGTGTCAATGTATATATTTTTAAATCAGGCTACTGTGCACAGTAATGCTGAATGAGACAATCTATTCCCTTAGAACTGCAGATTCATTGATTTGTACACAGTTCCAGATCCAACCAGAAATGTACAGTACACATGGGAACAGGCTTTTGGGAGCCCATTATGCCCCTTGATTTTGGGGCAAAGGAAATTCTCACTTATAAGAAGAATTTTGCAAAATGTTGGGGTTGGGAACATTCTAAGAAGCAGACAAAAATGAAATGCAAGTGGATTCTGCTTCCTTTTCCAATGTGTGTGTGTGTTGAGATCCAAAGCAGATGCTCTTCATCTGCTTCGTTGGGAATTGAATGTGCTTCAGATGCGGAGACAGAGACACATGGCTCTTGCCAGGGTGGGAGTTGTGTAGGCTCATCTTAGGAAGAGTTTTGTTTAGAACTGCAACCCATTCTCAGTCTTGATCTAATTATCCCTTTATACCCTGCAACACTATCACGTTTCTTGTGCTATGTCTGGCCCTACCATTAGACACAGTGAGGTGGCTTGTATCATGAAAATAGGCTTTGGAGTACCATTACAAGCCAACTCATTGTCAATTACATGTTTAATTAGTGTGTGTGTTTTCTACTTGGAGCGTTACAGCCCAATCCTATACTTACAATTTATACTTAATAGCTGTCCTATACTTACTAACTAGGATTATAGTAGTCCTATACTTACTTGCTAGTAGCCATAAAGCAGTTGGTGCCAGTCATAAAATGTGCTCCAGCACTGTGCTACTTGGCAATCTGACTGAGGCGCTGGAGGGAAGGACAGAGCCTTCCAATTGGTGAGAGCTAATCCAGAGTTTCCCATTTCCAAAGGTAAGGTGGTGGAGAGTGGAACAGGTAGGGGAGGGTGAAATGAGCCAGCGACCAGACATTAGGGAAGGCGAAACAGTAACAGGGGTTGGGCAGATCAGATCCAAGAAAAGGGCAGGTTTGTCAACAGTAGTGGCTGCCAAATTATAACCCTCTTCCCGGTCCTGGTCCCACAGCACATGTCCTTCACCTGTGCCAGGTGTTTAGCAAGTGCAGGTCTGAACAGAACCACCACCACCACCACACATCATAGAGGAGATCTCCAGAAATGGCACTTCACTGTAGGATGCTGTGGTAGCCGCTTACAATCAATCAACATTATGTATATCTTGCTTTTCAACAAGAGTTGAAAAGTGGTTTACAGGCAAATAACAATAAAGTTTGGAGTTGCTGCATCAATGGCGAGACAATAGGATTGGGCTCTTAGATGACTTTTACATTTTCTACTCAATACATCAATTTGTCTTAAGCTTTAGTTATATATTTGTCTCCAGAGTTGAAGTTAAAACAAACACTAACAAAGACTGCAATCCTGTCCACACTTTCCTGCGAGTAAACCCCATTGAACACAATAGGACTTACTTCTGAGTAGATGTGCATATGCTTGTACCCAAAGTAATTTTTGCAGTGTTGTGTTTGGTTTTTAAACTCTGATCAGTACATATCAAAACTTTATTTTAGAAAAGTTTAGAAAATGAATCCCTTCTGCTCTTGAATAATTTTTTCATTTCTCTCCATCAGTAATGTATTTCTGACTGTTTTTGTTATAACTTTATGGTTTGTGTTGTACTATCAATATTTTCAGGGTTGCAGATTAGCTAAGAGGAGTTGTTTTACTTCATTCTGCTGTTAACTTTAATAAAACCAAGGAAACTGAATTTGTTTGACAGATCTTCTTGCTGAGATATGTTCCCAGCAAAGATGGCATATCCAATAGAAATGTTTATTCCCTGGAATCCAATTATTTCAGGAGTAAACATTTTCAATAGACCGGCACCTTGATCCTAAACATTTGCACTGGAGTCACTGTCAGCAGTCCTAATCACTGACATTTCATAACCCTATGGAGTTTTATTGCTACGTTCTTCTTTAACAATGTATATATGGTGCATTATGGTCTAGCTATCCTTGCATGTAAAAACAAAATTCAAAATGCAGCCCTATTCTACCACTATTGCAAGCCATATTGGTACAACACTATTGCCACTAACCATTTCATTTTACCTTGGACATTTATTTGCCAGCACAGTGTGTTTCTGTCTCCAAAATTTCATCAAGCACTTTCCTCTTTTTTCTTGTGACAAGCTCAGCCAGGTGCTTGCGCAGTCCTTAGTGGGCTGTTGTAAAACATGCATGTATGCCTCATGTGCATTGTAAAATAGCCAAATTACTTCAACACACATAAATTTCAAGTATTGTTATGATCTTTAAAAATTAGTGCGTAGGAAAATGTTTTTCACTAGCTTCAGTGAAGCTCCATTTCATTAAAAGTAAGAACATGTTTTCAATATTTAGATAATTTCACTTGTGTATTAAGACACTGGAGGTTAAGTATATGCATTCTTTCATGCACTCCCCACATTTTTCTTCCTAATAGAATGCAACACAGTCTTTCTGCTAAGAAGGAATATCACTCAGTATAACCTACAGTACATGCATCTTTGTGGATTTGGAAAACATTGCATTGACTTGATGTTTTTACCCTTGCAACTCTGAATAAAGACTCCGGACACAGGCTTGGGATAATGGGTCACTTTGTTAAAATTAACATGGGAAAAAACCTGCAGCAGGGGATCTCAAACCACCCCCTAGCGTGCGGGCTATTCTTTGGAGGAAACGGCACTAGCCGTAACTTCCCCCGGGCTGCACGGGCATGACAGCCTGGCTCCGAGCCCCCCTGGTCCTGAGCTCAGGAGAGCCCATCTCCACCAACCCTGGAGGGTCAGGGCAGCACAGTCTGACAGAGCCCACCAAGTCTACGCTACAGCAGTGGATTCTGCCTGAGTCAGCCAGGGGACACGCCAGCCAAGCTCACCGACCCACCTTATTTCCTTTATTCACTATTAGTTGGGGTTTTAAAAATATATGTAAACAGAATTCAAATTAGATAGCACCTAGTCCATTCAGTCCTGCCAACCTAGCAGTTTGAAAGCACCTAAATGCAAGTAGATAAATAGGGACCACTTCGGTGGGAAGGTAACGGCGTTCCGTGTGCTACGGCGTAGAGTCATGCCAGCCACATGACCACGGAAACTTGTCCTCGGACAAAACGCCGGCTCTACAGGCTTTGAAATGGAGATGAGCACCGCCCCCTACAGTCGGTCACGACTAGACCATTCGGACATGGGGAAACCTGTACCTTAGTCCATTTAGGGTGTTAAAACTATCTTGAATTTAATCAATCTCCTAGTAAGTCAAAAAGCTTACCTTGGACCTGCAAGATAGACAAACAGACTATAGGGACTGGATGCTCCAAAACCATATCTCTTCCGCATTTGGTTGCATTATTATTCTATTGTACTTTCTTTACTTACCATGATGGGTGTATTGTGATGTTGTTAAGTGTTGCTAACGCTTAAGAGTATTGTTTGCATACTTTAACACAGAAAGTCTTGTAAGGTGAGTCAATATTATTATTCCCATATTGGACATTGTGTAGGAGTAGCTGGCAATAAAACATGGTGGCTTGCCTAAAGCCTATCTAGCTAATCCATGGCTGAGGTGTAATTTGAGTAGGGTACTTCCTAGCTCACAGTTAATCCTTAACAAATAAAAAATGAAATGTGCAGGGTTGAATGTACCCCAAAGTAAGTAAAACAAATGTAGGGGGTTGCCTTGAGCTGCATCAGCTGTAAAGAAATAAAATCAACTCTTTAATCAGCCTTCCTCTTTAGTGGCGCATGAATAAAATAGCAGGGAAAGTATTGAGGTCAATAATAGTGCTCAGTTTTAGTTTTCTGTTCAAAAAAATGGGGCTACAAAATGACCACAACACTGTCAGAGTTAAGCATAATCTGTATTTTACGCACATAGGACGAGGGTGGGGCATAGAGCACCATGGGACAAACTACCGTATTAGGATTGAGGGATATTAGCACAATGGAGTTGCAGAAGATTGAAATAAATGTTCTATCAGTCTTTTAAATGGTTAAATGTGTCCTTCAGACAATGTTTTACATCCTGATCCAAGTTACCTCCCGGGCACCTCTGCAGCCCCACCAACAGGGTACACACTTCATCTTGTGGGGGAGTTCCACATCTCAGGGGCTTCCTCGAGGTTAGGAAACATTTGTTCTCTTGGCCTAGGGCAAGCCTGCCCTGCCCTGATGGGTCTACTTGTACCTGTGTTAGCTGTTCTGCTGGCACACATGCAAGTGGACCCAGGGAAGCGGATTGAGGCTGTGAAGGGGAATAAGATATCAGTGCAGCTGCTGTCACTGATAAAGTCCCACCCCATTTCCCACCTCCAGCACCAGTTTGGAGCTTCCACAGTGGCGGCTTGGGGCTTCTACAGTGGCTGCTGTCACCCAGCTGCCATGGCTCACCATTTGTGGCAGTGGCCAGGCTGTGCTCTTTGGTACATCATGTTTTGTGACAGCCATAACAATGTGCATTCCAGTGACTGAACAGCTCAATAGTTTGGGCTGTTAGTTTTATAGTTAGCCAAATCTGACAGTGGTCCAATATGCTCCTGCATTGCCCTGAAGGGTATTAGACAAGGATATTCAACTTGTCAAGATTGGGGACTCGCCGCAGACCTCAATTTGCAGCATGGGATCCATTTCAAAAACCCAGCATCCAAGAAGAATGGGCAAATAAATGGCCATTTTTCTTTGGTTTTTTTTTTTCTGGTAGTGGCATGTCAGTGTCTGCTGCTACTGTGTTATTCTGAGTTTGACTTTGATCTGGAAGGAAGGCCAACCTTCCAGGGCTTTATCCTAAAGCCCATTAGGAGGCGGCAGCAGCAACGTGCAGGACAAGGGGAGGTTTTTCCCTTGTACCTGCGTAACCCCCGGTCGCCCCTATGGGCCTGCTCAGATCTGCGCCAGCTGTTTTGCAGGGGCAGAGGAATGTGGACAGGAGCAGCCTGAATCGGGGCTGCCCTGGCCGGGGACGTGCTTTAGAATATGGCACTACGGCTGTCCTGCGTCACAACTGCCATCTCCGCCCGCTGCGCCGCCCAGTTACGCCCCTGGAACGCCCTCGCGGAGGCCCTGAGCCGACTGAGCGACGCCGACACTGGACTGGCGCATGGCCGATGCTGCCGACGGTTGCGGCAGCGCCTGAGCACCAGCACTGCTGCTCGCGCCGGTCCAGTACCACAGTGCCGTCACATACGCACTTTATGGCATGTTTGCGGCAGCGTTCGGCTGGCACAAGAGCTTAGCACCAGTGCAAGGGGGGTATAGAATTGTGCTGTGGGTCTGTCACTATCTGTCAGCCTCACAGAGTTTTGTGAGGACAAAAGGAGGGGAAGAACTATGTTACCACCCTGAGCTCCTTGGAGGAAGAGTGGTATACAATGTGAAAGTAAATAAAAAAGAGAGTAGCAACAGACTGTGTAAGTTTTTGAACTGGGGGAGAGAGAGAGAGAGAGAGAGAGAGAGAGAGAGAGAGAGCCAAGGGACAGCTGATAGATGAAAAATTTAGGAGACCCACTGAAGACTGGAGACTTGGCCAAAGTCTCTGGCGGGTTTTACTTCACCTGGGACCAGTAGTGTCATTCAGTAACAAGGAGACGGAACGCGAGGCGGGACTTACCGCCTGATTGGCTGCCCGTTTCTGATGTGTCGCCACCTTGCCGCGCGCTGCGCGGGCACCCCTGGCTTCGGAGGGGGTGCTCGCTTGCCTGGGTGGCGCGCTGGGTGCTTAGGAGAGCCACGGAGGGGTGCGCCACCCGGAAGGAGTCCCCGCGGCGGAAAGGCAGGCGGCGACGCGTCGCGGGCTCCCTGTCAATCAAGGGGTAAGTCCCGCCTCGCGTTCCGTCTCCTTGTTACTGAATGACACTACTGCCTGGGACCCTTAGCCCTAGCTGCTGTTCAAACTGACCAGTTCTCTAAGCAAAATGGTGGTGGCAGGACTGGCAAGATATCCCAAAAGACCTGTTACTCTTCAGAGGCCGTTGTCAGGTTGACTCTTGGAAAGTGGAAATTTTAACATATTTATCAGTTGGAGGATGAGACCAAAACCAGCAAAATAATCACCAATTGTTTCCTGTCTTTCCCCACCCCTTTTGTAGAAGAACACAAACTAAGTTAGGACAAGGCTTCACACCCATATGACTGTGTGACACTGCTATTGCAGTAGTGGAGGAACATGACCCCTTGGGAGATGCTAAGATGCTAAGGTATTCTCATACCTAGAGTTTCTGGATACTGTGTAAGTTTGGTGCCAGACCTGGCTTTGGCTTCATGGAATGAAGAAATGTCTCTGTTCTACCAATAGGAGCGCTGTCATTCTTGCACATATTGTTCCTGTCTCTCCCCAGCACATTTGGACTCAATAAGTTTGGGAAGAGGGAGAACTTTGGCAAGCATTCAAGTTTCTATGTTTGTGGCCACTCCTGGGAACACAGACGCTAAGGATGAGGCATAGGATTTAATAGTGGTAATATATTTACTTTTGCTACCTTCCTAGCTTGCTAGTCAAAGTTTAGTAGTTTAATTCCTGAAAGAGAATTTTTACTTCCTGGCTTTCATTTGGTCCACAAATCAAAGTCCCTATAAACTTTGCTTTTCATTGGCTTATTTTAAACCTGAAAATGTTTCCTTTAATAGGTTGCTCTTCAAATTCTCCTTTTTCTTAGGATTTTCTGACTTTGAGCATGTGACTTTTACAGCACAGTCCTATGAACACTTATCTGAGAATAAGTTCCATTGAACAAAATTGAACTTACTTCTGAGTAAACATGGATAAAAAGGTAAAGGTTTCCCCATGACAGAATGGTCTAGTTGTGACTGACTGAAGGGGACGGTGCTCATCTCTGTTTCTAAGCCAAAGAGCTGAGGACAAGTTTCCATGGTCATGTGGCCAGCATGACTATACGCCAAGGCGCACAGAACACCATTACCTTCCCACCGAAGTGGTACCTGTTTATCTACTTGCATTTTTACATGCTTTCGAACGGTGAGGTTGGCAGGAGCTGGGACAAGCAACAGGAACTCACTTCGTTGCATGGTCTTGAACTGCCAACCTTCCGGTCAACAAGTTCAGCAACAGCAGTTTAACTCGCAGCGCCACCATATCCCAAAAATATGGATAGGATTGTGCTATCAGAGGATCTCTGACTTTTCCTCATTGCTTCTACAAGATTGTATTGATTTATCAAGAGCATGTAGATGGAGAAAAATTAGGCAGCATAAACAGCATACTTTGCAATTAATAATAGAGCAATATCTATTTTGTACTGAAATGCTGCTTTAAATTAACCAATCATGCATCGCAGGCAGGCAGTTATATTTAATACCACAGTTGTTTTTGGGTAGACAGATGTAATTTGTGTACTATTCAAACAGCCTTTGAAAGACTTATGAGTTTTGATTATGTGCTGGCTTAGTCCACCAGTCTCAGATTTCCAATCTTTTCTAAATACAACAACTGTGAAATGTAATGATTGAAGCATGTTGGCATAAAACACAGATTTTGTCCTAAACTTCCTGATATAGTGGATGTATAGTTTGCCTGCCAGCAGTGCTCTCCCACTTTGTAACATTTAGCCTGTAGATTTTTTAAGATTTTTAGATATCTAAAGACTGAACTGATTCATGTCATAGTAAAAACAAAACAAAAAAAAAGTAAATGAGAAAAATAGTGCAATCATTAAGGTTCTTTCCAGACCCTTTTCACATATAAGGAAACAATTGAACCAATGTTAAGTATTTGTAAGTTCTTTTGATTTTGGTGGAAGACAATTAAGTACACGCATACCTGTTCCATTGAAATCAGTGAGATTTACATGTGCTTAGCTTTGGCTGGATTGTTCCCTAAGTGCATACCCATTATTCTTTTGCTATATTCAAAGTTTTGCTTACTCACTACGTCAGGATTTTGTCACTTAGAATCACAGAAGATGGTGATATGCTGGTAGCCCAACTATCATGTGAGCTGGATAAAGAGCTTCCCTGGGCCACATCTGGCCTGCAGGCCTTATGTTTAACACACACACCCGGACTAGACAGCTTAGGATCAACACCATGTTTAAATGGTGTGGTAGGGTCCGTGGTAGGTAAGAAAGTGGTAGGTAAGAAAGTGTTAGCAAGCACTCTGTCCTGCTTACTGTATGCATAGAGCTAGTTTACAGGGTTACAGGAAAGGATCTACCCACAGGCATAATAGCCCACTCTTTTAGAGGGGCTGTCGCTTTGGCTACGTTCAACAGCGTTTCTTACCTACCACTTTCTTACCTACCACGGAGATGTCACTGGCAGAGATGTGTCACCTGACCAGAGATGGCCACCTGGTCCTCCATCAACACCTTTGCTAAACACTACAAGGTAGATGTGGTTGCCTCAGCTGATGCCACTTTTAGCAGGAAGGTACTGTAGCAGGTGGTGAGGCCCACCCAGTTTGTTGGTTACTGAGGTATTTCCCAAAGGGTCAATAATGTCCCCCCTTCCTCTACCAGAGATAATTAGAATTTCTTACCTGAGGGTTCCTATTCTAGGGCAAGGGGGAGCATTCTGCTCACCACCAATTGGGCATCTCACTCTTCTGGGCAATGGGCAACATGTGGGGTGGTAGCTAGGGCTACATTGGGGTGCTATACCCTGACTGGACCAGTGTACCCAGCAGGGTATCCTCTCACACTGTACCAAGTTATATGTGTGGTCTGTTTCCTGGTATCCTTCAACATTTCCACTTTTTCTGAGAAAAATTTCTCACCTCCGGCACAACAGTTATCATGCTGGGGCGGGGGGGGGAAGGGAATGAGAGATGTTCTAGATCTCTTAAGGTGGTTTGAAGGCAGGATATCCTCCACAGGGAGAAGATAAATTGTCCTGCCTCCTGGTAGTGGGAGAGGCATTCCCAAAGGGTTAGAAATGCCAACCATATACTCCCCAGAACAGGAATTATCAGGTAAGAAATTAATTTTCCTTTTCCTTTTTTGTTTTTTGAAGTCATAAGAACATAAGAAGAGCCCCACTGGATCAGGCCAAAGGCCCATCTAATCCAGCTTCCTGTATCTCACAGTGGCCCACCAGGTGCCTCAAGGAGCACACAAGACAACAAGATGCTTGCATCCTGGTGCCACTCCCTTGCACCTACAGTAGGAGTGGCAACATGATGCAAGCACCTTGTTGTCTTATGTGCTCCTTGAGGCACCTGGTCACTCTGCCCTGCTGTACTGGTCTAAGACTGTAATAAATTCATTCATTCATTCATTCATTCATTCATTCATTCACGCTGCCCTGCATGCCACTTCTCATGAATTCTGGTTTAACAAGGATAATTTTTAGAATTAATTCTAGAATTGAAGCATGTGAAGTGTGCCGCAGCTTTCAATTCCATCAGTTCATTTGTTTCTTTTTTTCTTCCTCTGCATTATTGATGTGCATAGGTACATTGATGTTGTTGTTGTTGTTGTTGTTGTTGTTGTTGTTGTTGTTGTTGTTG